>OX463766.1:6935280-7005097 GCA_949825005.1 Gasteruption jaculator
TGTTCAAACAATTGCCACGTTGCCAATATTATTCCGAACGGCTCATAAAAATTCAGGATACTAGTTTAAGCCTTTTAGAATGAGAATATCATCGCAAAAAATTTTTATCAAATTTTCAAACTGGCGAAAAAACATCAGGAAGGAGGCAATCCGTAAAAAATACCATTTTTTACTTTAAAAAATCATAACTGGCAATTTTTAATATTTTTCCATAAAATTTTAGGGTCATACTCTTGAGTTATCATAGTATATGGAAAAAAATAGCTCCAAAGTGGGCGTTTCAAAAAAGGTATTTACTTTGATATCTGAAGAGGCTCCATTTCGGAGTGAAATAAAGTACTAGAATAATGAAGAATGAGCAATTTATTATAAAAATTCGTTTGAAAAATTGTATTAAAAATGATTTATTTATTCTTCGCCACCACAGTCGACACAGATAGATAATAATAAAAGAAGTAAGAGGGTAACATCAAAACATTTCAAATCTCACCTCTGTTATTGTTTTTATTTCTACCACTACACACTACTAGGTCTGTAATGTATTGTCGTTGGACAACAAACTAGTAGTAGTGTAGTTATTACTACTACTTTGAAGAAGGAAATAGTACATAAGGCTGTTGGATACCAGCCACCCGCCCCCCTTGAGGGGTCCACAAATATGCTTTTCGCCCAAGTGCCATAGCTGCTCTATTTCTCAACCGATTTTAATGAATAAGGTCTCATTTTAAAGATAAATGAATTTTGTACGAGATGACTTTTTTAGAATTTTGAAAAAATTATGATTTGAGTAAAAAAACTCGATATGAAGTATGTGTCTACTTTCATGTACATATATCAGGGCAGAGAAACATCTAATCGAAAATTCGAAAAAGTCATCTCGTACAAAATTTATTTACCTTGAAAATGAGACCTTATTCATTGAAATCGGTTACGAAATAGAGTAGCTATGAAGCTTGGGCGAAAACATACAAAAGTAAAGTCTTTTTTTCACGACAGTAGGAAGATTTGAAGAGACAAGCTTCCTACATTGTATATTTTCTACTATTTTCTCTATGTCTCTTTCGCATCATCATCTTTCTTTGTCGCAAAAATGGAAGTGGTGGGAGAGCTCTATCGTGAGTTCTCCCCTTTTCTTACCATCTCACTCGACTCTATCTTACTCTCTCACACAGGATTGGAATCAGCGCCATCTCTTGAGAGAAGTAAACGAACCACTTTGGGTATCCAACAGCCATAAGAAATAAAACGGCGAAAACAAAATCTTGACATTCTTATTAGAATTATTTGTTTCTATTATTACCACTACCACTACCGCTATTATTATGATTATTGCTGATATTATTATTACTATTATTACTTTGTTGATGATGATGATTATGATTATGATCATTATTATTATTATTATAGTTGTTGTAATTATTACTTTCGATTCAATTCGATTAAACATCGAATTCGAGTTTAAACTAATAATTACAACAACAACAACCATAATAATAATAATAATCATAATCATCATCAACAAAGTAATAATAGTAATAATAATATTAGCAATAATCATAATAATAGCGTGGTATTGGTATAGGGGTAGTGGTAATAATAGAAAAAAATAATACAAATAAGAATGTCAAGGTTTTGATTTTCGCCGTTTTATTTCTTATGTATTATTTCATTCTTCAAAGTGTAGTAATAACTACAGTACTACTACTACTTTATTGTCCAACGACAATACGTTACAGACCTAGTAGTGCGTAGTGGTAGAAATAAAAACAGTAACAGAAGTGAGATTTGGAATGTTTTGATGCTACCCTCTTACTTCTTTTATGATTATTTCTACTACTACTACTTTATTGTTCGACGTCACACCGCAAGCAAGGTCGGGGCTAAAATTTTTTTACCGCCTTCCGAGCCTCTTCGGCGTTCTATCTCGAATCATCATACATATGATTATTCGTGATAATAAGAATGATAATAATAATAATAATACTAGTAACAACATTAATATAATTAATAACCCCGGCTTGGTTGAGTGCCGACCGGGCGCGTCCCCAGGTGGCGGATAGGGGAACGGCCCAGTCTGCTACGGTCAGACCCGCGCTGGAACGCGGTTCCCATGCCGTGACCGGACGGAGAGGCCAAAGCGACTGGGCTAAGCGGGAGTTATACGGGACCCGGCTGGCGTGAAACCTGGCTCAGGGAGACTAAGGCTCCCGCCGCGGACCAACTCCCTCAGGAGCCGTGGCTGCGATTGTTATGATCGAGGCCATGGTGCGGGCTTGGCGACCCCGAGGTATTCAAGCTAACAGTACGAATGTTTGAGTGAATGGGCTGCGGTCGGCGACCCGTGGATATTCCCGAGAGACTAGCCAAGGGGGGAGTAGTAGCCCCCCGACCGGAGCGGAGAGTGATGTTAGTACCTGACCTCTGCGTTAGTAATAAGGGTAAACGTAAGCCCGATGTGCTTCGGTACGTCGGCAAAGGTCCCGTGAAAGCGTATGTTAAACGTGGGAGAACCGCTCACTTAACCGCTGACTGGAGCCAATCTCGGGGTTGAAGCGGGATAACCGGGCGCAGGTATGGAGGTTTACCTGGTCAGTATTTCCTCATACCCTGAGCTGCGGGGGGAAAACCGCAGCACCGTCTAGCCCCTTTCGGTAGGGGGTGACGTAAAACCTTTAGCATCATTTATGGCGCGGGCCTATCCCGTAACATTTTTCTTAGAGTCACTTCGGCATCGATAGGGTGCGACCGCCTGATAAACCGCCTCTCGGTTTCGATGTCGCTTAACATTAGGGTGTAAACCGGCGGGGATAGTAGCCACACTGCGGTGTGGCTCCCATGATGGGCGAACCGTCGTAAGACAAAGAAATACAATCAAAATGGCAGACAAAAAAAACAACAACAATAACAAGAATATTAAGGCGACGACAACAGCAACAACAAGGGCCGGGACATCGAAGACAGCAGGCGCGGATTCCCTTTTCGAGGGGATTACCAACCCCTTCGAGAAGAGAGGATCCGTGTCACGAACACCGCCGAGAACGAGGTCCGGGTCATTCTCGGCTTTCACGTACCCCGCGAAGATATCGAGTCAGGAAAGCGTGGAGCCAGCTGCGGAGCTCAGCGCGGCGCGGGACGTCAGACGCGAGGAGGATAGGCTGCGGGAGCTGTTCCTCTTCATACAAGAAACGCTTAAGGGGATGATGGCGCAGGCTGATGTTCAAAAAAACATCAGTAGTGTCATCAAAACCGGAATGAAAGAAATTTTCGAAGCCACCGAGGTCGGGCTGAGTGAACGAGAAAAAGAAAGACAGGGACAGCTGACAGGCGCGCAAGCGGCTTTGCCTAAAAAGGCCAAACGCAAGCGCGACCAGACGACCCCGGAGACGGACATTGCCGCGGGAGCAAGTGGACAGCACGCTACCGACGGGACGTGGACGACAGTGAAACGGAAAAAGGACAGGACTCCACCAAAAACGGACGCCACGCCTAAAAACAAGACACCGAAGGGCAAAGCTCCTGCAAAGGCGCAGGAGCGCGCGCTGCCTAGGCCCAAGAGCAGCGCGGTCCTTATTAAGCCGGCGACTGGAACGACGTACGCCGACGTCATACGGACGATACGTAAGACGGTGGACCCGGACCGAAACGTCCAGATAAAGACCATCACGAAGACGAAGACGGGAGCGGTACTTCTTCGGCTCGGAAAGGGGCAGGAGGGACGACTGGATCTCCAGAAGTCTCTCCAGGGAGCTCTCGGAAAAGCTGGAGAGGTCCGCGACATGACCTCCAAGGTCACCTTGGAGATCATGGACCTCGACTGTGTGACCACGACAGACGAGGTGACCGACGCACTCGCGACAAAGACGACGTTACGGACGCCTCCAAAGGTTCACATGTTCGGCCCAAACGACCGAGGGCAGGTCATGGCCGTGTGTGAACTCGAGGAGACAGACGCTAATGTCCTGCTCCAGGCGGGAAAAATACGAATCGGCCTGGTGTACTGCCGCATTAGGCCGAGACTGATGGTGCCGAGGTGTCACAAGTGCCTCGGCTACGGACATCTACGACGGGACTGCACAGGACCGGACCGACGTGACTGCTGCTGGAAATGCGGCGGACGTGGGCACATCGGGAAGAAGTGCGAGGCCCAAGCGTGCTGCTTCCTGTGTGCTAATATACAGGGACAGGACAAGAAGCACGCCCCGGGAACGGCGAAATGCGCTGTTTTCAGGGCGGCGCTGACTGACGCCAAACGGACGAACAGATGACGGTAGTTCTGCAGGGAAATCTGAACCGGAGCAGGGCGGCACACGCGCTGCTCCCTCAGATCGCTGCAGAACTCGACGCAGACATACTGATACTGAGTGAACAGTACAGAGACATGGACCGACATACATGGCTTGCCAACAGGGCTGGTACCTCCGCGCTTTGGGTTAGGGGGCGGAGTGCCTGGACCATCAGCAAACGAGGGGTAGGAGAAGACTACGTTTGGATGACGGTTGGCGCTGTCACCTATGTCAGTGTCTACCTGACTCCAAACTGTAGTATCCGCGAGTTTGAAGAAAAGCTAGACTCCCTGGAGGACGCCCTGAGGGGGATCACGGGTGATGTAGTCGTCGCCGGCGATTTCAACTCACGGGCACTCGAGTGGGGAATGACCACGACGAACAAACGGGGACGGCTGCTGTTAGAGATGGCCGCGAGGCTGGATCTGGCAGTGGCAAACGACGGAGACACGCCGACATATAGACGCCCGGGATTCGGGGACTCGATTCCCGATGTCACCCTAATCTCGAGCAGAATACTGACTAAAGTAAGACAATGGCGGGTGATCGACGACTTCACAGCCAGCGACCACCAGTACATTGTCTTCAATGTTACGGACGATAGGACGACGAACAGAGGTAGAAGTCGGGGCCCCCTTCGCTGGGACGTAAACCGACTGAACAGAGACAGACTCCTGGAGAGTCTGCGGACGATGGCAACACCGTCCCCACGGACTTCCGAGGAGTCATCCAAAAGAAATAGGGTCGAAGACCTAGTGGAGGCGACAATGAGTAGTTTCAAACGACTCTGCGACGCCTCCATGCCACGGAAACGACACGGGACGAACAGACGCGCACAGTACTGGTGGACGGACGAAATCGCGGACCTCCGCCGTGGCTGCCTGGCGCTCCGTAGGAGGATGCAGCGCGCGCGTGCCCGCGGGGACGTGACCTCACTCTCCGCGGAGTTAAAGGTGGCCAAAAAGCGGCTGAGGTTTGCGATCAACGAAAGCAAGAGACGGAAATGGAAACAGCTTATCGACGACGTGGACGGCGACCCCTGGGGTGACGGTTACAAGATAGTAACCCGAAAACTGGGGGCTCGCGGCCCGCCGTTGATGAGAGACTCCGACTCGACGAAACGGATTGTAGACGGACTATTTCCCACGCACCCTACACGGGTGGAGGAGGAAGACGAGGACGAACTGACGGACGTCCCGTTGTTCACGGGGGAGGAGCTCCTTAGAGCAACTTCCTCGTTGAAGAACGGGAAAGCACCTGGACCTGACGGTATTCCCGGCGAGGTTGTCCGACTCACTGCCCTGCATAGACCGGGCATCCTCCTGGGAATCTATAATGACTGCTTGACTGAGGGCGTATTTTGCAGATCATGGAAGGTGGCGAGGCTAGTTCTTATTAGTAAGGGCAAGGGAGATCCCGACTCGCCGTCTTCCTACAGACCTCTTAGCCTACTGAACACAGCGGGGAAAGTCTTTGAGCTGCTGATACGGCCCAGACTACTTGACGCTATACGAGACGCTGGCGACCTATCCGACCGACAACACGGATTTCGGAAAGGACGATCGACGATAGGCGCCATACAAGACGTAATAGACATTTTTGACAAAGCACAGGAGGCGTGCCACGCGGCTAGACCCATAGTCGTGCTGGCCACACTCGACGTACGCAACGCGTTCAACTCGGCGAGGTGGGTGGATATCCTGGAGGCGTTCAAAACGACCTTCCGGGTACCCCCCTACCTTCTCCGAGTTGTACAAGACTATCTTAGAGACCGACGGATTACGTACGAGACGAACGAGGGTACGAGAGAGAGGGTGGTATCCGCGGGCGTAGCCCAAGGATCGATCCTCGGCCCCGACTTTTGGAACGTACTGTACGACAGTTTGTTGAGACTGGAAATGCCCCTGGACACTTCCCTCATCGCTTACGCTGACGACGTGGCGGTCGTCATCATGGAGCGGGACTCACACCTGGCCCAACTCAAGTTGAACCAGGCGATGAGACGAGTGACCAGGTGGATGAACGAACACGGACTGGAACTGGCACTTCACAAGACGGAACTGCTACTACTGACAAGGAAACGGATCCCCACGATCGTGCCGATGACCGTAGGGACGGAACAGATCGAGACCAGAGGGGAAGTCAAGTACCTGGGGGTCACCCTGGATACAAAGCTGACCTTCTGGCCTCATATACAGAGGGCCATAGAGAAGGCGACGGAGAAGACCAAAGCTCTTAGCCGACTCATGGCCAACACGCACGGACCACGACCAAGCACACGTAGACTGTTGATGACAGTGACCCACTCGATACTCCTCTACGGAGCAGAGATCTGGGCCTCCGCATTAAAAGTAAAGAAGTACCGCCAAGCTATTACCGGTGTGCAGAGAAGGGGCGCGCTGCGGATCGCGTGTGCATACCGCACGGTATCGGCTGAAGCGGTACTTGTCATCGCGGGGGTAATTCCCATAGACCTCCTCGCACTCGAGCGCAGGAGGATATGGGAACGGAGGACCGAACTGGGGCGAGTCGACGCCACGGTAGACGAACGAACCAGGACGCTCGACGAATGGCAGAGACGCTGGACGACGGACGTGCCTGGAGCCTGGACGAGACGACTGATCCCGACGATACGTCCGTGGAAGGAGAGGAGCTTTGGTGAAGTGGACTTCCACCTAACACAGTTCCTCTCCGGACACGGATACTTCCGGCAGTACCTGCACAAAATGGGTAAGGTTAAAACCCCCCATTGCAGGTACTGCGGATGGGACAGAGACGACGCGGAACACACCTTTTTTAGGTGCGACCGCTGGGCCGACAGAAGGCGGCTTCTCGAGATGAACGTTGGGCCGGTCAGCCCGGACAACGTGGTCGACAGAATGCTGCAGGACAGAGACAAATGGACAGACGTAACTACGTACGTGACGGACGTACTCAAGACGAAAAAGGACGATGGATGCCTGGAGGATGTGTGAGTGAGTGAGAAAGTGAGGAAAGTATAAAAGAGACGAATGAATGAAGTGTGGAGAGGACCGCTCCCGCGGTCTAGATACCGCCGCCCGGACTGTGGACATGTGAGGAGCAGGACCGGCCGGGAGAGGAGCCGAGGGGGGGGGGGGGGGTTTAGTGGGTAGCCTGTGTGGAGGAGTCCCACACACCGGGGTAGGCATCCCCCGACGGCACATAAAGTGTTTTCCCCTCCTTTAAAAAAAAAAAAAAAAATATATAATTAATAACAATAATAATAATAATAATTTGTTGAATTCTTAGTTGGTCGATGTGAATAATATTCTTTTATTGTCCTTGGTTATTTTGTTCGGCCAGTAGATATTTATTTATTTATACGTTTCGGTCATTTGTTGCTGATCGTCTTCAGTAGTAATTCTTTAGTAAATTGTTTTTGGAAACTTACTGTAACATGTAATAATGTTACGTCCTAAGACCAGAGAAGCGCTCTCTTTTTAGGGAACAAGGTAGCGTTGTGTTCCCAGGGATAGGAGCATGCGTCAAGACAAGAGGCGAAAAAATAAAAAGCATTAATTTATGGAAAATAAAACAAAAGAATTATCATATTTATTAAAAAAAAAGAAGGGAATATACACACAAAAAGAAAAATATTAGTCTAATTCTTCATCGGAGCCCAGACATCTCTTAACTCTGGCTCTCAATTTTTCCTTGTAAAAGAGATGTCTGGGATCCTTTTTGGTAATTTTTTTAAAATGAGGAATATTTTCGAAGCACGTAATCGGTTTTAAATTTTTCCTTTTTTCTAGGATTACTCTAGTGGCCCTACTACTTAAAAATATAGGTCTTTTGGGTGATGATAGAAATGGGGTGATAGGATCCGGTACGAAAGTAAATTTTCGAATCCTTTCGAGCAATTGGTCGAAAGGGATTTCGAGCAATTGCTCCTGAACCCCCGGTTGTGGTTGTTGTTGTTGTTGTTGTTGATTGCCACTCTTCTCTAGGTAGCGTCGATTTTGAATCTCCTTTATTTTAAGTTGTATCTCTACCCTTTCCTCGTCTGAAAGGGCAGGATTGGAACTCTCCTTTTTTAGGCGAGCAATTTGCTCGTTGGCGAGGCGTTTTTTTTGGTTTCTAATTCTCACTAAAATAGAAGAAATTAAAATTTTAAAAGAGCGATTTGATAAAAGAAAACAAAAAAAGGGTGAAAATAAAAAAAAATATATATATATATATAACTGAGACACTCGGATGGCCAGTTACCAACCTTTTCCGAGGGAGGAGGGATCTAGTAGGTGGCCAGATACCGACCCTTCCTACTAGATTCAGAGGGAGAGTTAAAAAGAAAATTTTATAAAAGAAAGTATATATATATTTTTTGAATTATGAACGGGACTCAGATGGCCAGTTACCGACCTATTCTGAGGGGAGAATCTAGTAGGTAGCCAGATACCGACTTTCCTACTAGATTTTTAGGAAAGGTTTAGAGCCAGATACCGACTTTTAAACCTTTAGAAGGGGAAGACTTGGATGACCAGTTACCGATCTTTCCAAGTCTTGGGAAATTAAAAATAAGGAAAAGACGACTAAGGACTTACTCTTTAAAAACTTAGTCGGAGCTTTATTTCTTTCCTCTCAAAATGTCAGTATATATTTTAAAGATGCTTCTAGGTTGCTGTTAGGCGAGTAAGTCACGATACATGAAAATTTCAGCCCTTATATATCCAAAATTTTGTCCTTTTTCTCTGTCGTTCTTGTGTATCTTAAATTCTATCGGTCTCTTATTACTATTTCTATCTTTATTTTAAACGGACATTGTGTTTTGTTTCTCCGTCTAGTTTACTATCCTTGTTGAAAAGAAAATTTTCTCTCTTTAGTTTTTGTATATGTCCCATGACTTTTACGAGCTGCTTGAGGATATGCAGTATTGGAAAATGCATATCCTCTTTCTCACTCTGATTCATTGGGTTAGTCCCTTGGCTCAAGTGTATACTATGCGGAGGGCATGGGCCTCTATGTATTGGACTCTATATAAAAAAAAAAGGGTCATCTCGGTACAGAAAGTTCGTACTGTAAGAAATGCGAAAAACTTAGTGTTGGTGTCAGGACGTAACAAATAATATCGGCGTAATTCAAATTATATTAAATATTGATCCATATTTTCATTTATTTTGATGAAAACAGATCAGTTATATAATTTTCGACGTGAATATTAGTTTATGTAATATTTCATTATTTTGTATTATGTTAATTATATTCATTCTATGATTACGATTTAGTTGGATTATGTTTTCTAAGAATTAATATATGCCTAGTAAAGGTTCTGGTATTTTTTTTTTCTTTTTTTTCAATTATTTTGATGAAAACTGAAAATTGTGATACCAGAACCTTTTCTAGACATACATTAATTCATAGAAAACGTAATCCAACTAAATCGTAATCATAGAAAGAATATAATTAACATAATGCAAAATAATGAAATATTACATAAACTAATATTCACGTCGAAAATTAAATAACTGATCTGTTTTTATCAAAATAAATGAAAATATGGATCAATATTTAATGTAATTTGAATTACGCCGATATTATTATATGTTAAATTATGTTTCCAAATACAATTTACTAAAGAATTACTACTGAAGAGGATCAGCAACAAATGATCGAAACGTATAAATAAATAAATATCTACTGGCCGAACAAAATAACCAAAGACAATAAAATAATAAGGATAATAATAATCATAATCATCATCATCTTCAACAAATTAATAATAGTAACAATAGTAATAATATAGTAATAATAATATCGACAATAATCATAATAATAGCGGTAGTGGTAGTGGTTATAATAGAAAAAAATAATACAAATAAGAATGTCAAGATTTTGATTTTCGCCGTTTTATTTTCTTACGTATTATTTCTTTCTTCAAAGTAGCAGTAATAACTACACTACTTCTACTTTGTTGTCCAACGACAATACGTTACAGACCTAGTAGTGTGTAGTGGTAGAAATAAAAACAGTAATAGAAGTGAGATTTGGAATGTTTTGGTTATACTCCCTTACTTCTTTTATTATTATTTATCTGTGTCCACTGTAGTGGTTGTAATGTCCGGAGACATCACCCGAAAAACCCCCACTGCCTTCTACAAAAACTAAACATTTTAGAAAGGACGGGGCCAGAAACCAAAAGAACACTGTAACCCATAAAATAGACATTAAGATAAGCGATGCACGTATCCTTACTTAAAGGGTCAAAAATTTTCCTAAAACAGACTTCCTCTATAAAAATTTTACGACCCTTCTTAGAACTGAAATGCATTTACTTAGATAATTCAAACAAAAATTCTGTGCAGGAGAACTTTAACCCAACCATTAGAATAGTCTAATTTTACGACCGTAAAACCAATAGAAATTAAGCTACAAAATGTATATAAAGGAAGAAAAAACTTCCAAACAAGTCAGTTGGCAGTTGTACCCCTGCTTCATCGGAGGAACTATCGTGTGTAAATAAAAATGTAGTTGTTTTAAAGTTATTTTGATCTTTTCTTTTGGAATTGTCCATTTCGAATGTCGGTTTCGCGTTATTTCTCATTTTTCCATTAAGCTGGTCGATGGGAGCTCCGGGAGTGTTTTTCCCCTCGTCATCGAGATTACTCCAGCTGCATCATTGATTCCACAAATGGGGAATCCTCGATCTCTTTATTAAATTTTAGGATTCCAAACCGAGATATTTCTCCACAATTGGGGAATCCTCGGCCTCTTTACTAAATCCTAAATCCAAATCGAGATATTTCTCCACAATTGGGGAATCCTCGATCTCCTAATTAAATCTTAAATCCAAACCGAGATATTTCTCCACAATTGGGGAATCCTCGGCCTCTTTACTAAATCTTAAATCCAAATCGAGATATTTCTCCACAAATGGGGAATCCTCGATCTCTTTATTAAATTTTAAGATTCCAAACCGAGATATTTCTCCACAATTGGGGAATCCTCGGCCTCTTTACTAAATCCTAAATCCAAATCGAGATATTTCTCCACAATTGGGGAATCCTCGATCTCCTAATTAAATCTTAAATCCAAACCGAGATATTTCTCCACAATTGGGGAATCCTCGGCCTCTTTACTAAATCTTAAATCCAAATCGAGATATTTCTCCACAAATGGGGAATCCTCGATCTCTCTATTACATTTTAAGATTCCAAACCGAGATATTTCTCCACAATTGGGGAATCCTCGGCCTCTTTACTAAATCCTAAATCCAAATCGAGATATTTCTCCACAATTGGGGAATCCTCGATCTCCTAATTAAATCTTAAATCCAAACCGAGATATTTCTCCACAATTGGGGAATCCTCGGCCTCTTTACTAAATCTTAAATCCAAATCGAGATATTTCTCCACAAATGGGGAATCCTCGATCTCTTTATTAAATTTTAAGATTCCAAACCGAGATATTTCTCCACAATTGGGGAATCCTCGGCCTCTTTACTAAATCTTAAATCCAAATCGAGATATTTCTCCACAATTGGGGAATCCTCGATCTCTTTATTAAATTTTAAGATTCCAAACCGAGATATTTCTCCACAATTGGGGAATCCTCGGCCTCTTTACTAAATCTTAAATCCAAATCGAGATATTTCTCCACAATTGGGGAATCCTCGATCTCCTTATTAAATCTTAAATCCAAACCGAGATATCTCTCTACAATTGGGGAATCCTCGGCCTCTTCACAAAATCCTAAATCCAAATCGAGATATTTCTCCACAATTGGGGAATCCTCGATCTCCTTATTAAATCTTAAATCCAAACCGAGATATTTCTCCATAATTGGGGAATCCTCGGCCTCTTTACTAGATCTTAAATCCAAATCGAGATATTTCTCCACAATTGGGTAATCCTCGATCTCCTTACTAAATCTTGAAACAGAGATATTTCTCCACGTCTGGGAATTTTCGATCCTTTTTTTATGTTCCAATTCCAAATCCAACGAATTCTCTAAATAGGGAATCTTGACCATCATTTCTAAGACCCAAGATTCCTCTTCTCGAGGAATCCTCAAATTCCTTTTTCTACCTTCTCTTCCAAAAATTATAGGTTTCGATTTCGTTTGTTCCGACAATTTCCTATCCCTGAATCGGTTAACTACATCGATTCAAAAATGGAAACTAAGTCTTGAGTTGCTCTTGAATTACCATTCAAAACCCCAATTCTAGACGTAACAAATGGGGGCTCGTCCGGGATATTTGGAATTAGACGAATAGAAATCTATGGTTATTCTTCTAGTACTAATAAAGAAAGACAAATTTTAAATATCAGTCTCCCTCATTAAATTGAGTTATCTATTGAAAACAAATTGAAAATAACGAAAGATCTGTTTAGATTCAAATTCAAAATTAAATGCCCTCCGCCTAGATATACTAAATTTTACTAAAATTTACATGAAGTATCCATTGTCTTTTAAAAACAATTGGAATTCATAAATCTCGTCAATCGCTCATGCAAATGACTTAATTCCTAACTCTAACTTTACTAATTCTATAAATATTCCTAAAATCCATTAAAATCTTGCTTTGACTTACTATACCTTATAAACCTTTCTTAAATATTACTAAATCCTACTAAAACCTTACAAAACTATTAAAACTGATTAAAATTCAATAAGTCTTAATAAATGTTTCCTGATTTCTTTAAAAATTCTATTAAATCCTATCAAATTCTAAATTTTGATCAAATCTTACTAATACATGCTAAATCTTTCTATCTTGCAAATAAATGTTAGATCATGCTAAATTATTCTATATCTAGCTAAATCTAGAAAAAATGTTAGATCATGCTAAATCATTCTATATCCAGTAAAATCTTACAATTATTCTATATCCAGCTGAATCTTATAGATAAATGTTAGATCATGCTGAATTATTCTATATCCAGCTAAATCTAGGGATGATATACTAGATCATGCTAAATCATTCTATCTGGCTATTCTGATCATTCTATATTTTCCTAAATCTTGCAAACTCTTTCTAAAACATGCTAAAAATTACTAAATCTTGTTAAACCTTACAAAATCGTATCCAATTCTACTAATTCTTACTAAATTCTAATCTCTTCAAATCTTACCTTTTTCAATCTCAGTAAAATAACTCGACTTTAAATCCCATTAAGTTTTCGAATCATTTTTGGGATCAAATTAATCAAACTAAATCATAATTCCTTTATGCAAATTCACAAATGTTCAATATTTCCCATTATTCGATTATATAAAAAAAAAATAATAATATTCTAAATCTTATTTAAGCATTTGCCGATAACTTATATTTTACGCCATTTAATCTGAATTGGCACATTTTGAACATAGAACTTTAATTATTTCCCATTGTATAAATTCAAGAAATAATAACAAGTTCCAAAACTTTTAATTTAGTTAAAAAGCGCATTCATAAATACGCAAATGTTATGTTCGTGTGTAATATTAACTAAATTTGAATACAATATCTAATATAAAAGCTAGAAAACTATTAAAAACCCTGAAATTTCCTTTCAAAAATTCTTGAAAACATTTTAATTTAAATGAATTCAATCAAGACAACATTGAAATCTAATCTAAAAATAAAATGATTGTTTACGTTCAATAAATAAATAAATAAATAAACGAAACTAGTTTATGAATCAATAACGTTAGATTAGACCAAATTATAATATCTTCAATATTTTCTATGGTATAAAATTGGCAACTACCATTTTGAAATAAAAAGATCTGTAGACAAATTCTACTTTCAAGAAATATTGACCTTACAAATTATTTATAAAACATTTTTCTAATTCCATAATCTCGTATCAAGGTCAATCATAAAGACCTTCTATGTTAAGAAATCAAATCGTAAAATTTAGGAATACGAATTTTAACAAAGACCAATTTCGTTCAAGTAGCTCTTACGTTAAATATATTTTAGTCCTTAAATTTCAAGCAATTCAGTTCAGAAAATGTTCTATTACTTTTTCTAATAAGAATTTCAATCCGACAAGTATTGTTTTAACCTAGGAGGAAACACCTCTAAACTATGACTATTGTTTGTAACAGAGTCAGATAAAAGTTAATAATAAAACAAGAATATTTTCAATAATTATAGTTGATTTAAGAAATTATATCCACAATTATTTAAATGGCTAATCATGTAAATCTATACCTTTCACCAAATAACTAAATAAATAAATTGGTCCATGCAAAAAAAAAATATATAAATAAATAAATAAATAATTAAAAACTTAAATTCCATCATGACAAATGAATCTTCAAGTAAAGATATCTTCTATTTGTTGAAAGGTAAACGAAAGTACATTAACACATTCTTGTAAAGATCTTTATGAAATAACCGAAACTGGTAACATTTATGTTAAAATTTAGAATAGGAGCAAAGATTAATATTTTCAAATGGAAAAGTAAATCTACTGTGGCTCATTCTACGATAAGTTTCTACATTCGTACGAAATCCAAAGTTGAGCAATGTCTTAACGTTATATTAATTATTATAAAGGAATATACTTATAGCTCCTTAAATGAATAATCCTAATGTTTCAAAACCTTTGTAAAAGTGTTCCAAATTTTTAAATTCAAATATATCAAAATCAACGTATGGTCAAATCTATTAAATTGTTCACAATATGGAATATCTTCCCACTCAAAAACTACAACTACGCGCAAGTTTGAAGGAAGACAGCCGTAACTGCTGCATCAAGATGGATCATCACTGGGTAGATCACCTTCTTCCTCGTATAAAAGAAGAATTTACCAGTAATTTGTGGATATGCGGTACATGGAACGAAATATCTGAACCTGTTTATCTTCAAAACAAAATCTGAGGAAGTATTTCTGACATGAAGAAAAGTAAATTCAGGCAAATTTATCGAGAAACACACCAGTTCTCAAACGGAAGAATTAAGTTCAAACGCAGTTATTCCGCAATGGGAGATGAAATAACAAATCTTAAAAGTGAAATTAACCCCAGTTTTTCAACCTCTACATTTTCTTGGGCGTCAGTTAATAAAAAAAAATTGCGCCAAGGTATGCAGTTGTTACAAGAGGAGATACGATACATCGTCAAATGTATGCCTACCGAAGTTCGACTGCTGTACACAAATTAATTCCATATATAATAACCTGCATGGGACATATGAAATACTTGCACTCCAAGAATAAATGTGTTGCCTACTCAAAAGGGATCCCGACAACGCTTCAACGTCAGATCATCGTTCCAATATGAGGACCAGTTGCATCTCGGACAACAACAAGAAGAAAGGACGTCCAGAGCCTACCTCGAGTTTCATAGTGATTTCAATAGATAAAAGACCTACATGAAAATGAATGAAAACTATTTCAAAATCCGTATAATTTGGTACACTTATCGTTTATATATAAAACACAAAATATATTTGTGTCTTATAATTTAAGATTTAGTATTTAAGCATTTCTCCTTACATATAACACGAACAGGAAAATTAATCGCAATTTTTGTACTATAAGTCGATTGCCATACGTTAATCACTTTCATGATATTTTCATGTTTTAATTGAAATTAATTTCATTTCTTTTTTTTTTCAACTGCTACATATATCTCAATATCTAAAATGCATATGAGGTGTAATGCAATTCAAGTATCAACTTTTATAAATTAATTTTCTCATACAACCCAAAATTAGAAACAAAAAAAATAATATATATATATATTTTCTTTTTTTACATATGATTTCGTTTCCTCACCATATGTAAAAAAAAGGGGGGAGGTGTAATGTCCGGAGACATCACCCGAAAAACCCCCACTGCCTTCTACAAAAACTAAACATTTTAGAAAGGACGGGGCCAGAAACCAAAAGAACACTGTAACCCATAAAATAGACATTAAGATAAGCGATGCACGTATCCTTACTTAAAGGGTCAAAAATTTTCCTAAAACAGACTTCCTCTATAAAAATTTTACGACCCTTCTTAGAACTGAAATGCATTTACTTAGATAATTCAAACAAAAATTCTGTGCAGGAGAACTTTAACCCAACCATTAGAATAGTCTAATTTTACGACCGTAAAACCAATAGAAATTAAGCTACAAAATGTATATAAAGGAAGAAAAAACTTCCAAACAAGTCAGTTGGCAGTTGTACCCCTGCTTCATCGGAGGAACTATCGTGTGTAAATAAAAATGTAGTTGTTTTAAAGTTATTTTGATCTTTTCTTTTGGAATTGTCCATTTCGAATGTCGGTTTCGCGTTATTTCTCATTTTTCCATTAAGCTGGTCGATGGGAGCTCCGGGAGTGTTTTTCCCCTCGTCATCGAGATTACTCCAGCTGCATCATTGATTCCACAAATGGGGAATCCTCGATCTCTTTATTAAATTTTAGGATTCCAAACCGAGATATTTCTCCACAATTGGGGAATCCTCGGCCTCTTTACTAAATCCTAAATCCAAATCGAGATATTTCTCCACAATTGGGGAATCCTCGATCTCCTAATTAAATCTTAAATCCAAACCGAGATATTTCTCCACAATTGGGGAATCCTCGGCCTCTTTACTAAATCTTAAATCCAAATCGAGATATTTCTCCACAAATGGGGAATCCTCGATCTCTTTATTAAATTTTAAGATTCCAAACCGAGATATTTCTCCACAATTGGGGAATCCTCGGCCTCTTTACTAAATCCTAAATCCAAATCGAGATATTTCTCCACAATTGGGGAATCCTCGATCTCCTAATTAAATCTTAAATCCAAACCGAGATATTTCTCCACAATTGGGGAATCCTCGGCCTCTTTACTAAATCTTAAATCCAAATCGAGATATTTCTCCACAAATGGGGAATCCTCGATCTCTCTATTACATTTTAAGATTCCAAACCGAGATATTTCTCCACAATTGGGGAATCCTCGGCCTCTTTACTAAATCCTAAATCCAAATCGAGATATTTCTCCACAATTGGGGAATCCTCGATCTCCTAATTAAATCTTAAATCCAAACCGAGATATTTCTCCACAATTGGGGAATCCTCGGCCTCTTTACTAAATCTTAAATCCAAATCGAGATATTTCTCCACAAATGGGGAATCCTCGATCTCTTTATTAAATTTTAAGATTCCAAACCGAGATATTTCTCCACAATTGGGGAATCCTCGGCCTCTTTACTAAATCTTAAATCCAAATCGAGATATTTCTCCACAATTGGGGAATCCTCGATCTCTTTATTAAATTTTAAGATTCCAAACCGAGATATTTCTCCACAATTGGGGAATCCTCGGCCTCTTTACTAAATCTTAAATCCAAATCGAGATATTTCTCCACAATTGGGGAATCCTCGATCTCCTTATTAAATCTTAAATCCAAACCGAGATATCTCTCTACAATTGGGGAATCCTCGGCCTCTTCACAAAATCCTAAATCCAAATCGAGATATTTCTCCACAATTGGGGAATCCTCGATCTCCTTATTAAATCTTAAATCCAAACCGAGATATTTCTCCATAATTGGGGAATCCTCGGCCTCTTTACTAGATCTTAAATCCAAATCGAGATATTTCTCCACAATTGGGTAATCCTCGATCTCCTTACTAAATCTTGAAACAGAGATATTTCTCCACGTCTGGGAATTTTCGATCCTTTTTTTATGTTCCAATTCCAAATCCAACGAATTCTCTAAATAGGGAATCTTGACCATCATTTCTAAGACCCAAGATTCCTCTTCTCGAGGAATCCTCAAATTCCTTTTTCTACCTTCTCTTCCAAAAATTATAGGTTTCGATTTCGTTTGTTCCGACAATTTCCTATCCCTGAATCGGTTAACTACATCGATTCAAAAATGGAAACTAAGTCTTGAGTTGCTCTTGAATTACCATTCAAAACCCCAATTCTAGACGTAACATGGTGAAGAATAATTATATCATTTTTTATACATTTTTCAAACGAATTTTTCTAATAAATTGCTCATTTTTCATTATTCTAGTATTTTATTTCACTCCGAAATGGACCCTCTTCAGATTTCAAAGTAAATAACTTTTTTGAAACGCCCACTATGGAGCTATTTTTGTCATATACTATGCCATCTCAAGAGTGTCACCCTAAAATTTTATGAAACAATACTAAAAATGCCAGTGTTGTGATTTTTTTTAGTAAAAATCTTATTTTTTACGGATTGCCTCTTTCCTGATTTTTTTTCGCCATTTTGAAAATTTGATAAACATAAATTTGTTTAAACAAATTATGAAAAAAAAATTTGATGCATGTTGTCACGAAAATACATATTACAATCTTGTATTATCATTGTGCAAGTGTGCATTGCCTGCTTCTCTCAAATTATTTCATTTTTTTCTCCGAGAGTCGTACGACGTGATACCACCGAGTAGCGAGTCTGTGATATCCCGTCGTACGACTTTTGCAAAGTGAAATGAAATAATTTGAGACAAACAAGGGATGCAGTGTTACACCATGATATATCTACATTGAAATATACACTCTAGTGTAAAAATATAAATAATTTTGTTTGGTAATTTGCTTAAAGAAATATTGTTTAAACCAATTAAAAAACATCTATTTTTTGTGTTCTTTTTCTTCGTAAAATCCATGTCCGGTTTCAACATGACCAAGAAACTATTCTTTCCACAGTTTGATTAAAAAATAATTGTTTAAACAAATTACAAATGTTTTTCTTCCTGATTTTTTACCATAATTTGAGAATTTGAGACCGTTACGTGTTTTGCCGTGTGAATTGTAAGAAAACATCGCAAATTTATATCAAATTATTTAATTTCCCTTTTCAAGAGTCGTACGACGTGATACCACAGGCTCGCTACTCGGTGGTATCACGTCGTACGACTCTTGGAGAAAGAAATCGAATAATTTAACAAAAATTAGCTATTGTTTGTTACAATTGAAGCGAGAATGCATATTACAATCATTGATTCTCAAGTTACGACAACAAACAAAAACAAAAAAATTGTGTAATTTGTTAAAACAATTATTTTTTAAATAAATTGTAGAAAAAATAGGTTTTTGGTCCTGTTGACATCGGACATAGATTTTACGGGCGAAAAGAACAAAAAATAAATGTTTTTTAATTTGTTTAAACAAATTATTTAAAAAATGTTTGGTGCATTTTGTCACGAAAATGCATATTTCAATCTCGTATTATCATTGTGCAAGTGTGCATTTCCTGCCTCTCTCAAATTATTTCATTTTTTTCTCCAAGAGTCGTACGACGTGATACCACCGAGTAGCGAGCCTGTGGTATCACGTCGTACGACTCTTCAAAACGGAAATGAAATAATTTCACATAAATTTACGATGTTTCTTACAATTCACACGGGCTAACATGTAATGGTCGCAAATTCTCAAATTATGATCAAAAAACAGAAAGAAAAAAAATTTGTTATTTGTTTAAACAATTCTTTTTAAACTGTGGAAAAAATAGTTTCTTGGTCATGTTGGTACCGGACATGGATTTTACGGGGAAAAAGAACAAAAAATAAATGTTTTTTTTTTGTTTAAGCAAATTACCAAAAAAATTATTTATATATTTACGCTAGAGTGTATATTTCAATCTAGATATATCATGGCGCAAGGCTTGTTTCTCTCAAATTATTTCATTTCACTTTGCAAGAATCGTACGACGGGATACCACAGACTCGCGACTCGGCAGTATCACGTCGTACGACTCTTGGAGAAAGAAATGGTATAATTTAACATAAATTAGCTATGGTTTGTTATAATTCAAACGGGAATGCATATTGCAATCTCTGATTCTCAAATTATGACAACAAACAAAAACAAAAAAATTGTGTAATTTGTTTAAACAATTATTTCTTAAACAAATTGTAGAAAAAATAGATTCTTCGTCGTGTTGGTACCGGACATAAATTTTACGGGGAAAAAGAACAAAAAATAAATGTTTTTTAATTTGTTTAAACAATTACATATGAGACAAACTGCGAAAAAAATAGGTTCTTGGTCGTGTTGACGTTGGACATGGATTTTACAGGAAAAATGTACAAAAAGTTAATATTTTTTAATTTAAACAATTATTGTTCAAACAAATTGCCGAACTAATATTTTCCTTTGTTTTTGGTCGATAATTTTGCTTGACACGGTATTCGAATGGATACATTCAATACGTGGAATTTTTTTACGGTTGATTATAAATCCAACAAAAAAGTGACTATAAACTGAAGACGATAAATGAAGAACTTATAATAGCGAATAACTGGAAGGAACGTATGTTGACAAAACTTGAGATAAGTCGATAAAGCATACTATTGACTGCATGAATCATGCTCCTATGTAATCCAATACAGATGATAAGGAACTGTTAGGAGCTCTTTGTCGCATTGAATTGCACGCGTGGATGTTTACAGCATCTCCCACCCTCGTTCCTATAGATATGGACCGAAAGGAAAAAGACTTCTTCTCGTGCTGTGCAGTCTTTTCTTGATTCTCTTGGAGTCAATTATTGCTGGCCACTGTCACGTACGCGTGACTTTCTTAGCCAAACGTTCACGCCGCGCGGTTTACTATATATGCAATAGTGTTGTTTAAACAATTATTTTGTTGTTTAAACAAATTGTGTAAGAATTGGGTTCTTGGCCGTGTTAACACCGGACACGGATTTTACGGCCGAAAAGAACATAAAATATTATGGTTTTTAATTTGTTTCAACAAATTTTGTGTAAACAAATTATTTAAAAAAATTGTTGATGCATTTTGTCACGAGAATGCATATCTGAATCATGCGTTATCATTGTGTAAGAGTGGATTGTCAATTTCTATGAAATTATTTCATTTATTGCTCCAAGAGTCGTACGTCGTAATACCGCAGATTTGCGACTCGGCGGTATCACGTCGTACGACTCTTGAAACGTGAATTTAGCCCAGACACGAATCCCAATTTACCGACAATTACAGTCTGACTTCCTACGTTTCCAATACGTAACGTAGAAGCTTGTGCTTCTCGCGAATGAAAATCAACAGCGTAAACACCATGTGTATTGTCGATTTTTTTCATAAATCGACAAAAAATTTCAAAAATGAAATTCCTTTATCGCCAAGCGTGGAGCGACGCCATGTTAAATCGTCACCTGCGATGTACTTCGCAACATGGCGTCGCTCCACGCTTGGCGATAAAGGAATTCTATTTTTGAAATTTTTTGTCGATTTATGGAAAAAATCGACAATACACATGTTGTTTACGCTGTTGATTTTCATTTGCGAGAAGCACAAGCTTCTACGTTACGTATTGGAAACGTAGGAAGTCAGACTGTAATTGCGGGTAAATTGCGGTTCGTGTCTAGGCTAAATTCACGTTTCAAGAGTCGTCCGACGGGATACCACAGACTAGCGACACGGTGGTATCACGTCGTACGACTCTTGGAGAAAGAAATGGAATAATTTAACACAAATTAGCTATGCTTTGTTATAATGAAAATGTGTTTAATTTGTTTAAACAAATATTTTTTTATACAAATAGGGGAAAAAATGTGTTCTTGGCCGTGCTGAGATCGGACATGGATTTTACGGGAAAATGTCCAAAAAAATAATATTTTTAAATTTAAACAGTTACTGTTTAAACAAATTACCGAAGAGATATTTTCCTTTGTTTTTGGTCGATTATTTTGATTGCCACGGTATCCGAGTTGATATATTCAATACGTGGAATTTTTTTACGTTTGATTATAAATTCAACGAAGGAATATATGTTGACAAAACTGAAGATTAGTCGATAAAGTATACTATTGACTACATGAATCATGCTACTTTGTAATCCGATACAGTTGGTAAGGAACTGTTAGGAGTTCTTTCAAAGATTCAACAAAGAACTTCTTTGTTTTATTGAACTCCACATGTGGATGTTTACAGCATCTCCCACCCTCGTTCCTACAGATATTGACCGAGAGGAAAAATACTTCTTTATTCTCGTGCAGTGCAGTCTTTTCTTGATTCTCTTTGAGTCAAGTATTGTAAGGACGTCATCCAGAATTCAAAGAAGGGAACTTTTTTCAAAACGCTACCCATTGACCGAATTTGCTACGTACATGGAAAACGGAAACAGCGACATCTGTGCCAATTTCGTTGTACTAAAATTTTGTTGGTCGATAATCTTTTCAATGAAAGCGGGTTACTACGCACGAGGAATTACAGTCTGACTTCCTGTCAGCTTGTTTCTAACCGGAAACAGATAATTAGGGTTTTGTCCTCTTCTATCACAGCTAAGGAATGTGCGTATTATTCGTTATTTTCAATATATGCTGTCTTGGCGTAGGGTATTGGCGACCCCACCGCCCGGCGGAGCGTGCTCCGTCGCAATCAGCCTCCCAATCCAAGGTGTCACGCGACCCGTGCCGAGGGATGAATGGCACTGGGGACACAGTGTCTCAAACGGAGCCCTGGGAAGGCCGGGCAACCGACCCTTGTATTCTTGCCTTGCACACGTGCAGGGGGCTCCGCGTGTGTCGACCACATATATCCCCCATCCTCGTGGGAACAAACATGGAGAATACAACAAACCCAAGTACAAACCCAACAACAATCTCAGAGGTTGAACAAACCCTGAGCACCACCAATGCAGGAGAAGGAGGCAACCAACCCTCCGATATACCTCAAAGGAGAACCGAGAGAAGCCTGAGCGCTGAGGTCACGACTCAGCTAACTCAGCTCTCTCTCGAGAAGGAAGCGGAGACGCGACGAAGGCTTTCAGGAGCGCAGAAGCGAAAGCTTCGTGTTCAGGAGGCCATTGCCGCTGGTCTTCCGGTTCAGCCCAGAAGAAGGAAAAAACCTCTGGGAAAGGATCAGCAGGGGGGCCAACCAACCCCTTTAAACCCTGCGGTTGGACCGTCTGGGCATAAAACCCCGAGCGGAATCAAGCGCACTAGAGGGGAAGCGTCTGATACGAGCACTCCTTCCTCTGCAAAGCAGCAGAGCAAGAAACCTCGCGTAGTGGGTGGATCCAGTACCCGAACCACCACTTAGAGTCACCAGAAAGGGCCGGATTCCAAGCATCCATCAAGGCCCACTTACAGCGAAGTATCGTCTGACCTACGACTGGCTGTTGTTCCAGCGGCTTACCCCGCGGAAAAACTAACCGGCGAACAGGCAGAGAAGATACAAAACGCCATCATGGATGAGATGTGTGGGACCCTACCGGAGACGTCGAGTGATGCGGAGATTCGTTTCTGCCACTCGTACGAGCGAAGGGGGGTCCTCTACATCTTATGCTCCAACGAGGAATCCAAAACCTGGCTCCTTGACGTGCTGACCCGCATCACACCCTGGAGGGGTGCACAACTCCGGGCTGGCAAAGCCCAGGAGATAGTCAAAACCACCAAGGTGATGGTGTGGGTCCCCAGTCCTCTGCATCAGAGAGAGGACTCAAAAATCCTCCTCATGCTCCGGCTGCAAAACCGGGAGCTAAAAACAGAGGACTGGCACGTTATCTCCAGCAGGGCAGAACACTCGGGAAAAACCCTGATACTGGAAATTGATGAGGTCTCACGGAAGGCCCTGGAGAAGAGGAGGTACCAATCGGGAGCAGGACTCTTCACCCTGACCTTCCGGTTACTGGGACCAAGGAACAAGGAGTCCGATGCTGCGGGTGAGGCAACTGAACCTGCAGCACAGTAGGGCTGCCACGGCAACCCTCTGCACGGCCTTCGCCGCGGGGGGCATAGACGCAGTCCTCATCCAGGAACCCTGGCTAGTCCGGGGCAGGATTGCAGGACTTGGACAATCCACAGGTAGGCTTATATATGACACTACTGTTGGAAACAGCAGAGCCTGTATTCTCATCAGGCCGGAACTAAACTCACTTGCCATAACCGAACTTTGCTGCAGGGATCTAGTGGCAGTGAGGATCACCGTACGAGCGGAGGAGAGGACGCTAGACCTCATTCTTGCATCAATCTACCTGCCGTACGACTCTCCCAGCCCTCCACCCTCAGAAGACTTCCAGAGGGTTGTATCCTACTGTGAGGACAATGGACTCCAGGGGATAATGGGAGCCGACGCGAACTCCCACAATGAGGTGTGGGGCAGCTCGAACACCAACACCAGAGGTGAGTCTCTTTTAAACTTCTTAATATCCAATAATCTTGAGATACTGAACCGCGGGAACGAACCAACTTTTGTCAACCGCGTTCGACAAGAAGTAATTGATATCACCGTCTGTACACGGAAAATATCGCAACAGGTTCGTACCTGGCGTGTCTCCGACGAGACAACTTTTTCCGACCATCGATGCATCTGTTTGGAGGTTGACTTCGTCAAACCCTCAACAGTAGCTTTTCGAAACCCCAGACGCACAAACTGGAAGAAATACGTTAGCTCACTGGAACAAACTCTGGAAAGAGCGAACCCAGTAGCCAGCGTACACAACCTAGAGCAAGCTGCTCAACAGCTACAGGAGGCGATAATAACCTCCTACGAAGAAAGCTGCCCTCTAGTTCAGAAAACACAGATAGGGAAACTAATCTGGTGGACAAATGAACTAGCAGAACTGAAAAGGACCTCCCGAAAACTCTTCAACAGGGCAAAGAAAACTGGTGACTGGACGAGGTATAGGGAAATCCTCAACCAGTACAGCAAAACCCTGAGAAGAGAAAAACGGGCATCCTGGAGGAAGTTCTGTTCCGAGGTTGAAAGCATCTCGGAGGGGGCCAGACTCAGTCGTATTCTGGCGAAGGAGCGCGTACCACACATAGGAACTATCAAAACAGCAAACGGTAGTTTCACTGTATCTGGGGCCGAAACCCTGGATGTTTTGCTTCGGACGCATTTCCCGCGCTCTGAAACCAATCCTGCTCGAGCCACTCCCACGCCCAGACATCATGGGGCAACGAGAACCAAGAAGGAGGACTGGGACGTCGCTCGAACCATTTTTCACCCCAATTCAATTCTTTGGGCCATTGATTCCTTTGGAGCCTTTAAATCTCCAGGTCCAGACGGAATCTTCCCAGCACTGTTGCAGCAGGGAAAGGAGCTCCTAACTCCTATACTCTGTAGGCTGTACAGGCTGAGCATGGCAACGGGAGAAGTGCCACAGATATGGAAGATGGTAAGGGTAGTTTTTATTCCCAAACCAGCTAAATCCAGCTACACTAAGGCCAAATCCTACAGGCTAATAAGTCTCTCGTCTTTTATTCTGAAGACGATGGAGAAGATTGTTGACCAGCACATAAGAAGCACGGCACTCGTAGAGAAACCGTTGCACCCTCATCAGCATGCCTACCAACAAGGTAAATCATGTGAAACGGCGGCCCATCAGCTGGTACGCAGGATTGAGGAAACCCTTGATACGAAAGAGGTAATGCTGGGAGCATTCCTAGACATCGAGGGCGCCTTTGACAACACCGCCTTTGAATCCATGGTCACTGCGGCCCATCGGCACGGGGTTGAGAACACCACCTGTCGATGGATAAGCAACATGCTTCAAGGGCGCGAAGCAAGTGCAACCATGTTCTGGATCACCAGGAGCATCTTTGTAACAAAGGGTACACCGCAGGGGGGGGGGGGGTGTTATCTCCACTCCTGTGGAACCTAGTTGCTGACAATCTCCTGGTGAACCTGAATTCACAGGGGTATTTTGCCCAAGGTTATGCGGACGATATAGTCCTGCTGATACGAGGCAAGTTCACCCACGTCATCTCTGAACTCATGCAGAGAGCGATAAGCATAGTGGAAACCTGCTGCAGGAAGCAGAGGCTTACTATTAACCCCTCAAAAACCACGGTGGTCCCCTTCACCAGGAGAAGATCTTTAGGGGGGCTGGACCCCCCCTCACTCTTCAACACTCCACTACAATTTTCAGGCGAAGTTAAATATCTAGGTTTAACCCTAGATTCAAAACTCACCTGGAATACACACTTGCAAAAGGCTGTCACGAAGGGCAAGATGTCCCTCATGGCATGCAGAAGCACCTTCGGAAAGACCTGGGGACTACAACCACGCATGATGCACTGGTTGTATAATACCGTGGTCAAACCAATGATTACATACTGTGCCCTTGTCTGGTGGCCAAAGACCAACCAACAGCTTGCGATCACAGCACTAGGCAGTCTGCAACGACTGGCATGTCTCTGCATAACCGGGGCCATGAGAAGCACACCCACGGCAGCCATGGAGGTGCTCCTAAGATTACCACCCCTTGACATTGTGATCAAGGGAGAGGCTAGAATGAGCGCCTTCAGACTACAATGCAGCAACAACTGGAGGGCGGGAAAAGGACACTCCAGCATCACAAATGTAGTTGCGGATCCTAAGGGCATTATGTCTATGAGATCGGACTACACTTAGAGCATATAGTACTAGAGAAAGCATAGCCAAGATGCGAGCGTGATCAGTGTGCGAGAGAGAACGGTATAGTAAAGTTAATACCTATCTCACTCTAACTCAACGCTCATTGGCGCTTCAAAACATCTGCGCAGAGCGAACGCAATTAGGAGAGGGAGGGCTTCTCCGCTCTTGGCTTAACCTAAACCCAACCCCCCCTTGAGCACAACTTAAATATACGTTTTGAACAGATTTCATTCGTAAACACGATAGCCGAGTGCGTTAGGTGTTATCCTTTTGCACCGAGCTAACGTGTTCGAAACCCAGTGATTTTTTTAAATTTTTTTTACAAGCGCTAATGAATAAAGATTGATATTTCATGTGTACAAAAGATTTTAAATAATTTTATTATTTTTTTCGTACATAATGATTGTAAAAAATAATACAGTCAATATGAAGTTATTTTTTGTATCTTTATTATTTATTTTAAAGCTCAAATAAACGAACAAATTGTTACTTATTAATAATTAAAAGTACATTACAAAAAACAGAATAAATATACATAGTTATTCATTACTTTGATGCACTAATTTACGGTATATTCTTCTAATATTTTTTTTATTTGCTAATTTCTTCTGTGTCTCAAGGTGTTTAATTCTTATTCTAAGATATTTTTTTATTATATTAAGAACAATATTTCTTCTATGTTCATTAAAATTAGAAGTGTGATTTATGATAAGACAGTTACTTGGAATACTGTTGTAGCAAATTTTAAGTAAATCATTATAAATTCCTACTTTATGTTTATAAAATATTCAAATATTTTGCTCAATTATTTTACAAATTAAAACAACGTCTTCGCATGGTTTAATCAAGCCTCCACGATTTTTTTTATTTAATAAGCCAGAGTGACTAATATCATCAGTAAGGGTTAATGGGCACTGAACACATTTCGTTATTTTCAACATCGATCTTACTATAAATCCTGCCAAATACTCAACAACACTATCAACATACTTTTTATTTATTCCACGCCCATAAAAATCTTTTGATTCGATCATTTCTGGTTCAATTAAATTGGCGTTTATCTGTACATCTGAGGAATTTTGTTCAAAAACAATATCGGTCTTTTTATCAGATACGTCGCTTGTTGATGAAACATATAAAATTTGAGTGTCATCCAGCGCAATACAATTAGCGTGCTCCGATCCTTTTACATCAGCTCGAAATAATAATTTTTTAAAAATATTTGTGAACTGATAGCAAGTTGGATTGTCATTATGACCACCTTTGCTTCGCACGGCACTAAAAAAAATTTCAAGATGATCTTGTGACAATTTATAAGTAAGCAGGAATCCTTTCCACGGTTGCACATAATCTTTGTATATATTTACAACACTTTGTAGTGAAATAATAAGCCCGATAAATCCCGTTTTTCTTCGTGAATAGATAACCAGAGTTCCATCAGATATACGCAAATTTTTTACGTATTTTATAATATTCTCAACTTTATTTAGTGTGTTGTCAATATTATTTTCTGAAATGCCAATTTTCGAATCATCACTTGAATACAAATGACGAGAATTTAAAATATCGAAAGCAGTATTAATTATTTCACAAAAATAAGCTGTACCTTCTGCGTTTTCGCATTCTTTCAAATAAAGATCGTCCTTTAAAAATTTCAAGGCAATACTCGTACTGTTGCTCAATGTTTGGGCAGCCAATTTCACATTCATTTTATTTTTTTGCCATTCTAAATGCTGTTTATTTAATTTGGTTGCAGTGCGAAGACCATTTTTGTCTTGAAAATTAATTAAAAATTCTATGTAGGACCAAGAAATAATATTATTATCGCAATCAAGCATATTTACAACGCCAATCGAATTTCTGATCAATTTTAATACATGGCAACCATCACATAAAATATAAATTTTTTTTTTTGTCACCGGATGTAACTTGTAATTTTTAAAAGAAGAATCTATCAATAAATGCGCACCCAAGTTATTGCACATTGTGAAATTAGTTTGTAATCCATCAAACGTTAATGATGTCACCTCAACACCCGTTTCATGCACAGCTATCAAATTATCACGTGCAACATCTGCTTTTTGTTTTGCATTCAACGTATTAATAAAATAATATGAAATTGGGATTTTCCATTTACCATTCACACAAACAAGTAAAAAAACTAAAACATTCCCAGCCTGTGGCACCTCACAGTTATCAACTCCATTCCCTAAATCGATATAACCATACTCCTTTCCATTTATTAATTCAATCCCTTTTTTCAAACTCATCTCATCAAAAACTAGATTACATATTACTGGTTGTATCGAGTTTTCTTTTTTAGACAATTCGACTTTTCTTTTCACAGCGTCAATACTTCTTTTGTTAACACCTGACGAACATTCAATATGTCGGTACCATTTACTTATAGTAGCAGGATGAGGCAAAGATTTTAAAAAAGAGCTTCTTACATAATTATATGCCTTAGCGGAATAGAAATGGAGTGTCATGGCAAAGGATTGTAGTGCTGCAGGAAATGGAGATTTTTTTTGTGGTTTGGTGGAAAGCATGCGTTTCACTAAATAATTGACTCCACTTGGTATACGATCCTGTAAAATATTTTTATTAAATCGAATATAAAAAATATCATAAATTTCAGTAAAATAAAAAAAATCTAGAGTTGTCAGTGAAATTAATTCAGTAAAAAAATAATCTATTACGTAACTAAAATGTTAAATAAAAAAATAAGTAAATAAATCTATGGTATTACATGATTGGATCTTTCAGTGTACATTGCACTATACACATACATTTCATCGTGTACAAATTGTCTTACAATGACAGTTAATGTACTAAAAAATATCAATACTTCATCACTCGAACAATGTACAATACTTATAGTAAAATTGAATTGGTGTTAAAATCACTGCCCATATTATTTACTTTAACTGCAATTGATTAATCAGTAAAGTGTTGTACAGAAAAATTTAACTTACATCTATCGTTTTAATAATATCTTCCGGCAATACTTTCTGTTGCTTCATACGGTCAAGTAACGTTTTCAAAGTTTTAACCGACTTCTTTGAACGATGTACTTTCATTCGGTGATTTTTAATTGTTTGCCGTAGAAGCCTCAATTCCCTTTGACCTTTTCTCATTATTGACCTAATTACATGCTCATTTTCAGTTGAAATTTCCAAAGTGTCCAAATCAATGTTGGCAAATGATTTTTTAAGTAGATTTGTATCTACAGTAACACTTGAACTGAAAAAAAATTGAATAATCAAATTATATATTTTAACGTATTTATATATAGCAAATTTATCTGAATATAATTTTAAAAAATTATTACTTGTCACTTTTGCATTTTTCTTGACAATTTTCTTTGACTAACATTGTGTCATCGCAAGGATTATTTATAAGATCTTTTGTAGATACTACATCTACAGCTTCATTTGTGTAAGACACATCAACCTCCCTAACTTCTTTGGTCGTAACAGGAACATCATTCGCTGCGATAACTACACTTGCTTCTTTCTCAACAGATTCTACCAACACATTGCAATCACTGAAAGTAAAAATTCCTTTACTCATAAAAAAAGTATTGGCTATTTATAATATACAAATATATTAATAGATCTTACCTTTCGTTATCACTAACTTGTGAAAAAATAGTAGGTACAGAACCTTTTTTCAACATTCGTCTTATACATAGACCAGAGTATTGGTAACAATCTGCAGAAAAATGTAAATTACAAATATATGCACTTTTCTGAAAAGTCCAATTATTGAATTTATTTTTTATGATTTCGTTCCATTTATTTTTTGCATCTTCTTCTGATGGAAATCTAAAAAGTTTATCAAGTTATTGACACAATCAAAAAATAAATTAAAAAAAACATAACCTCTATACTTTCATTTTTTTACTTATACTTACTTATGAAAACATAAATTACTGCAACCTGAATCATCCAGTTTCTTTCGACAGTTCGGAATACAACAAATTTTAGGCATATTTCTGGCTTTACCACCAATTATTACTCATTCACAAAATTTCACGTTCACGCGGATCAGTTAAAAACACGTTTATGTCTGCTATTTTACTCCTCATCGGGGGGCAGTTTCAAGCAACCAATCAGCATTGAGTTAGAGTGAGATAGGTATTAACTTTACTATACCGTTCTCTCTCGCACACTGATCACGCTCACACAACATAGGTAATATGGGACTGACTTCCTCTAGTACTATATGCTCTAAGGGACTACATGCCACCAAAACACATCTTCACAAGTAATCTACAGGCCAAACTAACCTGGGAAGAAGGTGATGATAACAACCCATGTCACCCGGGATGCCTGAAATGGTGTACGGACGGCTCCAAAAAAGGTCAGGGGGTCGGCGCCGGAATCCACGGCATTAGCCCCCGCTGTGACATGTACTATCCACTGAGAACCCTTCTATCTGTCTTCCAGGCTGAAATCTTCGCCATTAATGCTTGTGCGGAAGAAAACCTGAGAAGAGGGTACAAGGGAAAGCTCATACAAATCCTATCCGATAGTCAGGCTGCCCTCAAGGCCCTTACATCGTACAAAATGACCTCTAAACTAGTATGGGAGTGCACTCAAACCTGCACACCCTGGCTAAACACAATAAGCTTTTGCTGATGTGGGTGCCGGGGCACAGTGGAGTTGAAGGGAACGAGAAAGCGGACCTTCTAGCGAAGAAGGGGTCAAGTACTCCCTTTATGGGCCCTGAGCCTGTATGTGGTATAAACAAATCAGCCGCACGATTAGTGGTAAGACGATGGATCCAGAAGGAACACACGTCGCGATGGTACCAAACGTCTGGGCTTAGACACAGCAAATTAATGTTAGGTTCCATAACCCATGCGGACGGGAAAGAGATCCTGGACCTAAACAGGACAAACATGAGGCTGGTTACAGGGCTGCTGACTGGGCACTGTCCCTCACGGGCGCACCTACATACCATGGGGCTATATGTTAACCCCCCGGTATGTCGCTTCTGTGGTGAGGAAGAAGAAACAGCAACCCACATAGTCCTGGAATGTGAAGCCCTAGCACGACACAGGTTACAGAACCTAGGGCTTGCTACCCCTGGGGAAGGTCTGATCTGTGACCATCCTATCCGCAGCATTCTTTCCTTTGGCAAGAACCTTAAACTATGATAGGAAGTAAATTGACTGAGAGGATACAAGAGACCTCGTAGGTCTATGTGTCGGGACTCCAGGAGACACCGCCTCTCTCACTCAATTTAAATAAAAAAAAAAAAAATGCTGTGAATATTATTTTCCAATGCGGGGAACATCGCAGGTGACGACTCAACGTGGCGTCGCTTACGCTTGGCGATAAAGAAGATTAAATTTTCGAAACTTTTTATTCGATTTATGGAAAAAATCTGTCATACGCACATTCTTTACGCTATTAACTTTCATTTGGGAGAAGCGCAAGCAATTGCGGTTCTTATTGGAGACGTAAACAGTCAGACTGTAATTGTCGGTAAATCGGGGTTCGTGTCTGGGCTAACACTATATAGGACGCGACTTTAACAGAGTCTTAATGAGAGTGATGAAGGTGGTGAACATGAAAAAGAAGAAAGAAAAATGGTGATTGTCAAAGCAAGGAAATATTATTAAAAAAAAATAGCGCGGAGACGTGGTTATCGACTTATTAAACAACCTAAACGACTTGATATAAGTAACTATTTTTTAAAATAATTTTTAGCTAAAAATAAATTAAGTCTTCTTTATATGTTTCATGACATGCTGGTAGCATTCATAAAAGTTGGAATATATGCAACCACTGTATGCTTCAACCAAATACGATAAGATAAAAGTCATACATCAGCATCGGAAGTATACTGTATTTATCCCAACTTCTATGACCATATGGTGTTCTATATTGTATTTTCTTAAAAATTTTTTACTTTTATTCCTTAATTTTTTCTTTCTTTTTCCTTAAACTTTTTTTCTTATGTATTAGTTGTTTTCTTTAGTTAATAGGGAATATGGAAAGGGAATTATCGCAAAATAAAAAAGCATTTGTGTATTTTTTTTATATTACTATTTAATGAAGAACATACCCCTAAATATACTTTGTTTAAAACATATAATTTTTTAGTGTTAGCGATGATGATCATGATGATGAGCCTAATACTACCGATCAGTATAAACGATAATACATTTAATGCTTATGATGATGATGATGACGACTTCAACAATAATATCATTGATAAAAAATGAATATAATGATTGATGAGTTCGATAGTAATGTCGACCCCAATTGATGAATCAATTCATCAATTGCAATCGACATTACTACCAATATCACCAAACATTAAATTCATTAATTATCACCGACATTACTGTCAAAGTCATCATCATCATCATAAGTATGAAATGTATTATCGTTATTACTGATCAGTAGTATTGGTCCCAACATCATGTCCATCATCGCTACCATCATCATCATTTTCTTTACCTTTTATAATTTTTTTATCTTATATTTATTTTAAAAAATTTTTTTTGTAATATTTTACAATCGATTTAATATTATAATTTCATATTTTCATTACAATTTTTCTTCATAACATTCTTACATCTATTTTTAAAACTATAAATATTTCATACAATTCTTACGTCTAAACAACATTTTCTTTTTTTTACCTATTATAATTTCACAATTTGTAAGAACTGAGGTGCTCTATTTTTCCGTTACAATGTAATATTTTTTTCCATAAAATTCTTACACCTATTAAAACTAAAATATAATATTACAATTATAATGTAATTTTTTTTTATTACTTATTTATTTATTTTTCTTTTCCTCAACCTATTATAATTTCAAAATTTGTAGGAACTGAAGTGCTCTACTTTTCCCGTTACAATGTAATATTTTTTCCATAAAATTCTTACATCTATTAAAACTAAAAATGTAATATTACAATTGCAATGTAATATTTTTCTTTTTTTTTCTTCATGAAATTTTCAGAAATTTTTGGTCATATGCCAAGTGTTTTTTATTTCTATCCCATGCTCACGTGCAACTTTTAATTTATAAAATGCATTATCAAAACAAAAGATTGTATCGTAACCATAAATATTTGTTAAAGAAGTCTTTAACTTAATTATGCCTTTGATTTCATTCAATCTACTCATAATTTTATTGTTTCCTATGTCAATCCAATTACTTGGCACGATAATCTTAATTTTTTTACATTTTTGTATATTTGTGAGAAGGGTACAAGCAAATATTACTTCTTTAAGATTACTTCGCCTAAAGGAAAAGAATGCATTTATTTGGGGATCTTTGGCAGAATCTTCATTTGTATTTACAAGAACTTCAAAAGGTTTTAATTTCTCACCAGATACTGGTTTCTGGTTTGATGTTGATGGTGTTACTGGATCTGAATCTAAATTTCCGTAGGATGTCCAATTTCCATATAAAGGTTAGTCGTCGTCTTCTTCTTCTTCTTCCTCTTCAGCTTCTACTTCTTCAGCTACTGCTTCTGCTTCTGCATTGGCTTCTACTGCTTCTGATTCTTCTTCCGTTTCTGCTTTTTGATTGTTGTATGTGCTGTCCCGTTCGGCCAGATATTCGTAAGATTTCCCCAATATTTGTAGCATCTCCCGATTAAATAGTTATGGGCAGAATTTGCATAATTTCAGAAAAAGCATCATAGAGCTGGTGAAACTGTAACAAAAAAAGATAAAAATATTATTAAAAATTTTTATTTTAATTTTTATTATCATTATTATAATACTAATTCTTTATACTTAATGTGTTATTATTTTGATCATTGTGGTGGTTTCACTTAACCCCTCCACGCAAGTATCTCCATTCTCTAGATACATCGCATGGATGACGGTTTCAAACTCATCCATAATATCTAGAAGCGTAATCGCTGGATTTACTTCCTCAATGCGGGCTCTATCGTAGGATTCCTTCAAAATTTTTATAAATTTATTATCTTTAATTGGTGTTAATGCCAGTACATCGGTAAATAACTGCGTTGCAGTTACATATCTGAAAATAAAAAAATTATTATATATAAATTTTTTTTATTCAAATAGATTTTTTAAAAATACAATTATTAATAGAATTTTAAATAAAGTTAAAGTTACAATGTAAGTATTTCCGGGATGACCCTTCCCATGATCGTTGAAAGTCCTTTAATGTTTCGTATTTTTTGGTTTATTTCTTCCATTGTTTTTTTTTCCAAAGAATATATTTGTTTTCGAAATATTTTAAATGTCCAACACTTCTCTTCACTTCACTCTTTTTTCTTTAAGTTTAACGTGCTTAAAGCTACCGTAACTACGATGACGCTAACGTTTTGCTAAAACGGCTAAACAGAACTGTAAAGTTCTTTATTCGTTTCAAGCTATCTATGAATTATGTGAAAAACCGCAATATCCTTTTCTTAACAGTTCTAATTCTTTATCTATGCGGATGTGGATGTGGTGATCATACGTATGCATATATTTTTTTTTTATTCGTCTCCCGCACAGATAAATTATGATTATATTTACCACCTAAATATTTCAACAATAATGTTTTATTTTGCACCATTTTTTCTAATTCTGATAATTGGTCATCGTCAATGCCTTCTCCCATTCTTTTTGGGAGAAAAACCGCGAATTCATGACGAATCTCAGCTATAATACTCAAACCGTAACGCGTATTCACTCTTTTAATTTTCGTTACAGCATATATTTGAGATACGTATAAATCTGTCAATTTAAACAGAGGTAATAAACTCTGGGCACCACTTCCAACTTTATTAATTGATTTTAATACATCCATTATATTACTCGCACTCTACGAAACACTGTAACTCTTTTTTAGAACTAACTTCAACCGCTAATCCCTACAATCTTTTTATTCAAACTTAACCGGAAACTACATTCAACAAAGGGTTTGAGGAATAGTATATAAATTTTATATGTATAATTAACAATTGAAAATAATGTCTTATCTATCTTCACTACCTTCCTCCAAGTTTACGTCATCATCATTCATCTCAAGGAATATCCGAGAGAGCATATCGCACCTCTCCCCAATGACGCATCACCGCTGCTGCTCTAAATGCGATTCGACATGTTCAAAAAAATCTTTTTTGAAAAAACGGAAAACCACATCCACCCATACCTCATTCTCTCTCTCATTACACCTTCCTCCAAGTTTACGTCATCATCATCATCATCCGAGGCTAAACAAGATCCGACATGTCCAACATCCGCCCACCCAAATCTTACTTCAAGTTCATGTGTCATGAATCAGCATCGACGGAGGAAAACCACATCCGCCATTGACTTCGAAAAAAAATTACATCCGCCCGCTATGACGTCATTACAACCAATTTCCGAAAAAACTTCAGCCCCCACAAACCCCCTCATCCATGAACCCCCAAAGAAAACGTTACGTCCATTCAACAAAACTCCACCCACAAACCCTCCAATTTTTCTAAAACAGCCTCCCCACAAACCCCCTCACCCACAAACCCCCCAATTTTTCTAAAAACGTTACGTCAATTCAACAAAACCCCACCCACAAACCCCTCAATTTTTCTAAAAACGTTACGTCAATTGAGCAAAAACCCCACCCACAAAGCCCCCACCTAAACACGCCCACTTCCTCCCCCGCGCAGCCCCACCCCCCTCAGAGCACCTGGTTTAGAAACGGTATACCTATACTACTTGGTTGGCGACACTCCGATTCCTTGGATCAGTGAGGCGAGAAACCTTGGTGTCCACCTTACTCCCATTCTAAACTGGCGACGGTATGTTTTAACACGTTCGGCCCCAAGCGTGATTCGGTTGAGTTTCTCACGGGCCCAAATTTTACTGTCGGCGCACCATAACGTAAAGCGTCACCCATATATGGGTGACGTGGTCCCCACGGAAGCATACCCGTCACCCAAGTACGGGTGACGCGGGGCCGAACGTGTTAAACATCAGCCGAAATGTCTTTGCCATACTCTATCGCCTAAAGCATCGGCGATCTGCACTGGCGACTGAGGTTCGAGCGCGATTGATTACCGCCTTAACTTTACCCTTATTCGATTATTGCTGTGTAATCAATTCAGATTTCTCTGGCGTCCTTGAACTGAAACTACAACGGGTACTGAATGCATGCGTTAGATTCGTCTTTGACCTCAGGCGGGACACTCATATAACGCCTTATAGGCTGAACAGGTTGGGATGGCTTTCACTAGCAGACAGGCGGAAATATTTCCTTGGCTCCTTATTTTTCACCATACTAGAAACTGGCCTGCCTCCATACCTTGGCGAGCGATTCGTCCTACGGGATGAATCCATCCGCCACTCTGGTCGGCTTCAGTCCTCTGCCACTCCATTTGCCCTTCCCCAATTTGGCACAGAAACACTGCGTAACTCCTTTGTAGTTTCTGCTGTACAACTCTGGCACTCGCTATCACAACAGCTTATTGATAGCCCATCTATAAACTCCTTTAAAAACAGGCTTCACTCATTCCTACTTAATGCTGAACTGGAGGAGCAGCAGCGCAACACAACCCTAACAAACATTTGTGAGCACATAAATGCTTATGTCACCACTTCTACTACTATTGTTACTATTTTTACTACTGCTATTTCTCTCCTTATGAGAGAACATGTAATTACCGAAACTAATTTCTATCTGCTGCACTACCATCTATACTAGTACTATCTGAAACGCTGTTAACCCTCAGCGGGTACTCTATACTGTTTGTCCCGATCCGGGTACTCTGGGTCTGTGAGACCCGAGCGATTTTCAATCGCTTATAACTCGGTGCCAAATCATCGTAGGGAGACGTTTTTTTTAAATCCATCGCCAGAATCTCAAAAAAACGAATGCGTGATCCATTTTACTCCAAATCTAAAGGTTTTGTTAATATTTAACAAAATACAAGGAGACCTTTCGAAAAAAAAATTTTTTTTTCAAATTGTTGTAAAAAAATGAAAAATAAAGATAAATTAATTTTAAAAACGGTTTTTTAAAGCTTAAGTGTTGTACTTTAAGGCTGTATAGGTCATTTTTCGATTAAATAAGGATAAGCGATTTATTTTTGCGATTGAAAGTTAGTATTTTTTACAACGTATTTTTCATATATACACGGCCATTATCGCTAGAAAATTTGAAAAAAAATTGTTTAAAAAAATTTTTAGCCTACCTTATCATAAAATGAGATATATATACATGCATACATATATTGCGACCGCCGTTCTCCCCGTTTCCCCTTTCTAGGTGGACACGGAGATACCGGCGTATACAAATCCTGCCCCTTCGTCCCTTCCCGCGAGGGTAAGGGTCGTTTGAGGGAGGGCACCCTTGCTCGCAAGAGCTCCAAGGGGTTGTTGGGCGCCAGTCAGGATCCTTTTTTGGGGATCCTGACGCGGTACGCAAGAAGACGAAACAAAAAAAAAGAAACTCCTGAAACCCACAAAAAAAAGAAATGCACAGAACAAAAAAAAGAAATGCACAGAACAAAAAAAAACAACTCAATGGTCACGAGAGGGAGTAAAGGGGGGGCTCGGCGAACTCAGGGAGGGCAGGAGTCCCAGAGGGGATCCTGCCTCCTTCTCAGAAAAAAAAAGGAGACTCACGCGGGAAATTAAAAAAAAAAGGCGCAACGCGCAATTTATTGCTAACAAAAAAAAGAACAATACACAAGAAAAAAGAGCTCTAAAATAATAGCGTGAACGGAATGAACAATGAAAAAAAATATGAATTCGCGGTAAACGAAAGAGAACAAAACCAACAAAAAAAAATGCAGCGAAAATAAAAAAAAAGAAATAGCGCAGTAAAAAAAAAGAAAACTTACGGTTCGGTGCTGAGAGAAACGGGAGGGGGGACGCGACCGAAGATTTCCGAACTATAACGCACCAAAAAAAAAAGAAAACTCGTTATAAGAGAAACAAAAAAAGATCAAAAAAAAGAACGCGAAACCGTGTTACAACACGATCGCACGGGGCACAGCGACGGTAAGAGGGGACACTCAAAAAAAAGGGAACAGAAAAGTCGCGATGGGGGCTCAACCAAATCAAAAAAAAGGATGGGGACCAAAGAAACTATACAAAGGGGGTAACTAAAGGGGGAAAGAGAAACGAGAAAGGGTACGGTACCCTTCTCGTTACCTTTATCGCCGGATGTCTCGCTGGCGGTCGTGGTGGCACTCCGCCTCCGCTCCCGAGGGATCGGCTCCAGATATTCCTCCGGCACAACACCAAACACAAAAGAAAAGAAAACCACTCGGGCGAAAAGAAAATCCTTTTCCTTTCTTATTTTCTCTTTCTCTCTCTCTCTCTCTTTCGGATAAGGCGGCACAATAATCCCGGAAGTGTACGTGGCACGGCTCGGCGGTCCAAGTATCTCTGGAGGTCGCCGCAAATTTGCGGGACCTCCATGCTCCAATTTCCCCTTCCTGGGGGGGTCCGCTACTTAATTGGGCCAAGAGGTGCTGACCTCTTTCCGCTAGATCTTCAGGTCGATAGCCTCTACCAGTGTCCTTCCTTTTCAAAGGATTCGTCGCCGGCGAATCTTCCTTATCGGCGTAGACCTTGCGTTGTCGTTATCCGGCGATAAGGGATACGCGAACGAGGGTACCGCAACGGGAATAATTCTTTAGGGTCCAAAAAGGGAAAAGGAGAAATTCGCGAGGGAGGAAATAGGGTTTCAGAATAGCGGGAAAAGGGAGGCTGTGCCCTTACCTATTCTTACATGGAGCTAAGTCAACGCTCACGGTTTCGCACAATGAAATAAATTCCGAAAAAAAACAATCTCACATAATAGAAATAGCGCTAAACAATAAAAGAATATAATACAATAAATTTCGATATGGTACACACAAAAAAAAAACATGATAATAGAATGAAAAAGAAAAAAAAAACGTAAAGAAAAGAAATGCGATACAGGCGCTTAGCTAATGTTTAAGGGTCCCCCTCCTCTCAGGGAGATCCCTGGACTTCGCCATAGCCGCCAATAAAATCAATAATAATCCTGGGTAACGATAATCGGTAATAAGAAAAAAAAGAAAACAGAGAAAAGAAACAAGAAAAAAAAAGAAAGAGAAATAAAAAAGTGCTCCCACCTGGAGAGGTGGCAAAATGCCACGTCACAATATATATATATATATATGTATATAATATTAAAAAATATATATATGGGGCATTCCACGCCAAATCGGACGGTTCGTAAAATTTTGATTTTTGATATCCTCAATTTTCTGATATTTTTTAGTACCTACCGAAAAACCCTTCCTGTTAAATTTTGAGATTTTTTTGATTACCCGTTTAAAAGATATCAAATTTTCAAAAAAATCGCTTTTTTTAGATTTTTGCTGATAACTTCTTCAATAATGGTCCAAATTTAAACTTTTTTTTTTCAAAATTTTTGTTTTTTCATGTACTCTTTAGAAAAAAATATAAAAAAAATTGTTGAAGCATTTTTGAATGAGAGTTTTGAGTTACAAATTTTAAATCTCATTTTCCAAAGTGATTGCATATTTTGATTTTCGTCAAAATTTGTTATAGCAAACTACTACTCATTCCACAACTTTTCAGGCTGGTCCGATCGTGGGACCTCCAAAGCTATTATTTTTTTTCGATTTTTGAAAAATTTTTTCTTTCTATTAATCATTATGAATATCAATTTCCGTTACTGTATATTGTTTTTCTAATTATTTTTTAATAATTTCTACAGTTTATAATGGTAAAAAGGTGATTAAAATCAATTAATAGTCGTTAAATCAATTTATAATCAATAAAACAAAAATATTTATTTTCGTAATTTTTTGAAAATTTTACATGTGCGGGGATCATTTGAACCAGAATAATGTTTAACTCTTACATTTCCGCTATCCATTGGAACTGAATGAATTTTGTGCGTTCCTGCAATTATCTTATTGTTAGCTGTTTTGTATCTCAAATCTAATTTTTTCCGTTGCATTTAAATAATTCTGTTCAGGTGAAATATTACGGCAATATTTGGCAAATTTATAACAAATACTTTATAACAAAAAGTAACATTGAAAATTCAACCCCAATCAGATTTTTCAAAAAATTACCGAAAATAAATAGATATTTTTTTTATTGATTAAAAATTGATTTAACGACTATTGATTGATTTTAAAAACCTTTTTACCCTTATAAATTGTGAAAATTATTAAAAAATAATTAGAAAAATATTATACAGTAACGGAAATTGATATTCATAATGATTAATAGAAAGAAAAGTTTTTTCAAAAATCGAAAAAAAATAATAGCTTTGGAGGTCCCACGATCGGACCGGCCTGAAAAGTTGTGGAATGAGTAGTAGTTAGCTATAAAAAATTTTGACGAAAATCAAAATATGCAATCACTTTGGAAAATGAGATTTAAAATTTGTAACTCAAAAATCTCATTCAAAAATGCTTCAACAATTTTTTTATATTTTTTTCTAAAGAGTACGTGAAAAAACAAAAATTTTGAAAAAAAAAAGTTTAAATTTGGACCATTATTGAAGAAGTTATCAGCAAAAAACTAAAAAAAAGCGATTTTTTGAAAATTTGATATCTTTTAAACGGGTAATCAAAAAAATCTCAAAATTTACCAGGAAGGGTTTTTCGGTAGGGACTAAAAAATATCAGAAAATGGAGGAAATCAAAAATCAAAATTTTACGAACCGTCCGATTTGGCGTGGAATGCCCCATATGTAAATATAGAGTTGCAATGGTAAAGAAAGATAAAAATCGAGATATATTATTTGAAAAGTATTTATTATCTGAAAACTATTATCATTCTAACATTGTAATTATTTTTTACATATCGGTAGTTGAACAAGCAGAACAAATTTTAGATGTATGTTCGATCTTCTTCTTCCCCAGAAGAAGCATCATTTTCGTAAACTTCCTCCTCGTTACGGTCCTCGATTGCTGCCAACTCAGCGACGGACCGCGTGCGAGACTGCGTCTCCATTTCTGCCTTAAAAAAAAACTAAGCTATTAAAAAATTTTTTTTACGGGCACTATACATTAAAACATATATATTTTTACATTATTAAGTAATTTAAATATAAATTCTAAATAATTATAATTTTTTCATAAAACTTACTTTCTGACACTACGGGTACTCTGGGTCCAGGAGACCCGAATCGAATTTTTCAATGCTCCTAGCTCCGTAGGTGACGTCGCACTGGAATGGCACGAGTGCTCCCTCAATTTGGCACACAAAGGATTTTTCCCCGCTATAACGAATCCCCCTCCCCTGCGCCCCTCCGAAATATTCACATATACGATTTTGCGCTCGGGTCTGTCAGACCCAGAGTACCCGCTGAGGGTTAACACTACACCAATATTTGTCTTTACGGTTTTGGCCAAGACATAATAAATATATATATCTCTCTCTCTCTCCCTCTCCCACTCTGCGCGCATGTAAGTAGCACCTGTCATACATCTTCTTTGCTCTGTCTTCTTTAACAATTCCTACTGCCGCGTTTTGCTTTCGGGCCTCTTTCTTTGCTTCAGGCTTGCTCAGCTGCTCTTACTTTTGCACTTTTTCTATCGGCTTCTCCTAACCTCAAAATCTTGGACTTCGCTGCTCTACCGCCTGTCCATCTCGCTTTCACGCCTTTCCGCTGGATCCTCGCATTGGCTGATTAACATGGACATGGCCAAATGCGAGAAATGCGATCGACTGGCGGTTCATGCCAGAGTCACCTGCTCCAACTACCGCACAACATTCCATGCGAGCTGTGCGGTCGACTATGTCTCTCGACCAGCTTCTCGGGACTGCTGCAACTCTGCCCTCCCAATACTGGTCAGATCGTACCTCGAGCAGAAGGCCGGCCTTCAGCCCGAAGCCATCGTCACCGCGGCTCAAGCAAGTCCGCAGAGTTCTGCCGCCGCCGCCGCTGAAGCTGTCGCCTCTTCTAGCCTATTCCCTCACTCTTGTTCACGTTCCACTTCTTCCTTCTTCACTCCTACCATCTCAATCTCATCATTGACGACATCGACGACCACTACAACTACTACTACTCATACCACCACCACTTTTTCTCTACAGCGCCTCGGCCAAGCGTCTCCTTCTCCGCCTCTCCCTCTTCGCTGGTGTGCACAGCTACTTACTTTCCGCAGACCACCGGACCGTTAATCAGTGGCACTTCTGCCTCTGGTCTGTCAACGGCTGCCTCTGTGCGTACTCCTCTCACCTCTGCTGCTCCGGAATATCTGATCAGCTCTCGCTCTCTGAGAAACTTGATCGATTCACTCTCTTAGTAACTAGCCTTGAGAGGACCACATCAGCGGCCGTTGGCGAGATTTCCAGTAAAATTGATGCACTCAGCCACCTAGCGAGGAGGGATAATGAGCATGATGCTCGCCTGGTCGCTCTGGAGTCTGCGACTGGTGATGTCTCTGGCCGATTAACTGCGTTAAAACAGAAGCTTGCGGCCCCCTCACGCAATGACTCCAGAGCGGCCAGGGAGCTCATTGTCTCTGGCGTTCCCCTGGGAACCCAGCTGTCTGATGAAGAGGTGATATCCACTATTTTCAGAGTGCCACCTGCTGGTTGCCCGACATTATCGGGGTTAGGAGGATGGCTGGCCCTCCCGCTGGGGGCACCCATGTGCCCCTAACTGGGGTCGCATGCTTTCCTTCTTCTTCTTCTTCCTCCCCTATACCTTCCGGTCGGACTCCTCAGCGGCACCAGCGCTTCTCTATTGTTGTCACTTTCAAGTCTAACTTGGCACGCAACTCTGCAATCGACTCTAAGAGAAAGTACGGCCGTATCGAAACTATTCCCTGGCCTCCTCTCTTCCTCCTCGGCCCTGATTAACATTAATGAGATGTTGCCTCCTGCGACGTACACTCTGCTGCAGCAGATCAGAGCCAGATCCAGAGCTTTTGATGTCAAGTACGTCTGGGTGCGCGACGGCATTATCCGTGTCAGGAGGGAGGATAAAGGTGAGGCTCAAATCATTAGCTCTTTGACTGACTTCGAGGAGCCGTGCTGACAACAACAGCCACGACAACCCTCTCCTTTTCTCCAAGTCTCAACTCCTGTTTTGTCCTTGACTGACTCCCTGCTTATCTCTCACTTCAACGCCAACTCCCTGCCGGCCCACATCGGCCTCATCACCGCTTATTTTTCTGAACATTCTGCTCACCTTATCGCCGTCACCGAAACCTGGCTACAAGAAAAAGTGTGGGATGGTAAGGTTGCACTTGATGGCTATACTCTCCTGAGAAATGACCGAATGGGTCGGCTGGGGGGTAGTGTTGCGTGTTATGTCCACAACGCTCTTAAGGTCCAGGTTTTAGCTCTCCCTTCAGGTCTATCCATCGATGATCCCGAATATATTATTTTAGAGGTACGTTTTGCATCTGGCATGTCACTTCTACTCGCTGTTGTGTACCGTAGACCCAAGGCTGCCCTTTTTGCCAACTTCGTAAAGGATTTCAACCGCTTTTTTCATGCCTAGAAGTCGGTAATCATCGTGGGGGACCTGAACTCTAATCTTGTCAAGCCTTCCTTTGAAACCTCATCGCTCCTTGATCTCGTCGCAACTCATGCACTCTTCCTTATTCCTTCCGAACCTACCTACCATACGGCACATTCTGACTCCTGGCTGGATGTGATGATCGTTGACGGTGCTGATCGGGTCCTGGCCTATTCCAAGTCAGAATCCCCGTTCATCGCCGGTCACGATCTGACCAACCTAGCTCACAGCCTCTCTTCCAATGAGTTTTTTCACCCATCAAAACCTGTACGCTCTTACTCTAACTTCCAGCCTGACAACTTTCGTCTTTCCATTACCTCTCTTTTAAACAATTCACCGTCTGATTCTCTTCTATTGAATGACAATGTGTCGAACCTGTCTTCCTCCCTCATTCTTGCTCTTGATCAACATGCTCCAGTTGGGATCAAATTCCCACATAGAAGCCGTCCTGGGTGGCTAACCACTTCCCTACTTAGCAGAATGTGGGAGAAAAACAGGCTTTACAAACTAGCCAAGCGAAATCCTTCTCATTAATTGTGGTATAGGTATCGTGAGGCCAGAAACTCTGTGCATGATGACATACGTGAGGCCAGAAATCGGTATCTCAGGGACAAGATTACTTTCTCCGCTAGTCCTAGGGAGGTATGGGGAATTCTGTCAGCCGCAGGACTGGTCGGATCTCCCATGCCTCCTCCACTGAGTTTCTTTTCTCCTGCTGACCTCAATAAACACTTCGCAGCCATCTGAAGTGCAACTCACAACTGCACCGATTCTGAATTTTGTGATATACTGCAGGTGCCGATTTCTGGTCTCTCGGGGTCTCCCGTGCCCGAATTTGATTTTCGACCGATAACAGATGCCGACCTTTTCGTTACAATGCGCTCTGCCAAGTCTCGACGGTCTGCGAGGGGGCCTGATGGAATCTCTTTTGGTGACTTACATACTGCCTTACCTTCTATTGCTTCTTCTCTTCTTGATATCTTCAACACTTCTCTTGCTGAGGCAGTCTTTCCATCAAAGTGGAAACTTACCCATGTTAAGGGGGTATTCTAGTCTAGAGGCACGAATTTCGGTCGCTTTTTCGAGCTCTATAAAAATAAAGCAAAGAATATTTTTACTATCCATTTTTTATCATTTATTCATTGATACTTTAAGAATACATGAAAAATAAAATGAAAAACAAAATTCAAAATTTAAGAAGTTATGCGTTGGCAAAGTGGGGGGTCCACAAAAAAAAAGAGTGTCCTGGCGTACAAGGTTTGAACCCTTCTGGTCACCTGAAACAAAAAATCCAACGGATTCATAATTAGTAAGGATGTCGCTATGGGCTCACCCAATGACAAGTAAAAAAAACATTTTTTTCACAAAATGGCAGCCGTTTGAAAAAGCAAATTTGTTTTTTCAAACGGCCAGAAAGAAATTTGTTTTTTCAAACGGCTGCCATTTTGTGAAAAAATGTTTTTTTTTACTTGTCATTGGGTGAGCCCATAGCGACATCCTTACTAATTATGAATCTGTTGTATTTTTTGTTTCAGGTGACGAGAGGGGTTCAAACTTTGTACGCCAGGACACTCTTTTTTTTGTGGACCCCCCACTTAGCCAGCTCATAACTTCTTAAATTTTGAATTTTTTTTTTCCATTCAATTTTTCATGTATTCTTAAAGTATCAATAAACAAGTGTTAAAAAAATGAATAGTAAAAATATTCTTTGTTTTATTGTTAGAGAGCGCGAAAAAACGGCCGAAATTCATGCCTCCAGACTAGAATACCCCCTTAAGACTCTAAGCAAAATTAAAGCACCCTCTTCACCATCGGACACCAGACCGATTTCTAATCTTGACGAAATGGGCAAACTCTTTGAGCGTATTATTCTCAGACAGTTTACCGACTATCTTGAGACACATAGCCTTCATAACCCATTCCAGTCTGGTTTCCGATCTGGTTATAGCACCCAAACGGCCCTCCTGCAGGTTGTAGAAGACATAAGACTGGCGATTGATCGACGTCTAGTCACTATTGTTACGTATACGTAACTCTCGTTGAGATCTCGAACGGAATTTGTCTTGAATAGATAAGGGTGGTATGACTTCTCGAGAAATCTTTCGAGAAGACATAACAACGGAAACCAAGGAGGCGAACAATGGAAAGATTTTTTTTTTTGTCTCTAATATGAATGAGTTGCAAGTGACCACCACGTGCAATGAGTCTGGGAAATCTCTCTCGGGAAACCCGAGACTTCCTAAACCATAAACTTAACCATAAACTTCCTAGACTCATAAAATCGAGATTGTCACTTGGCAAATTATCAACTCTGTTTACAAAATGCCCCACCAAAAGAAATTCCAAAGAGCCCTTTCCATCGCTAAATGTAAAACCCCTACCCTGTAACTTGGGTCCAATAGAAAACCCAAAAGATTAGTTTGCCCAATAGGGAGCGATGGGCAATTTTTGTGGAGGAGTACAAGCCAAATTATTATAAGTATTAGCGAGAGCGTAACTCCATTCTCATTCGATCGTCAGATCAGTCTTCGGACACTTAAACTTCACAACCAAATTCTAAATCATATATTCTTGTTCAGTGCGAAAGACGGTGGAACACGCGCTTCGGTCTTCACTCGCCCATCGCAAAAAAAAACTTTGTAAAGAGTGTTTAGTGCTAAGGAAGACTTCGAAAATAAAGATTTTTTTTCTTTATAACTCGCAAATAAACAATAGAGTGTGTGTTCAGTTTTTTTCTTCGCTCGCCTAACACCCTCTCGACGAACGCACCGGCCACCCGGATCATCAGCAGCCACCTTCCTGGCAGAAACGACCACCAAGGAACCCTTGGTTGCCGCCTGTTCCTGGGACATCTTCCGACGAAACTCTTACGACTCACTTCGAATAGTAAGTGAAGGTTTCGACTCATTTGTTTCATTTTCGAAGTTTATTTCTAATTCGATTTCTATCTTGTTTCGATCTGACGTTCCCTCCATTTCTATTTCAATTCCAGATTCTATTTCTAGTTCAGTCCCAACTCAACCTCGATTTCTATTTCCATTTCAGTTAACTCTAATTTGATTTCAACTTCAAAAACCAAATTCTATTTCCAGCTCGATTTCTATTTTTATTTCCAATCCTACCTCGATTTCTATTTCAAACCAAATTCTATTTCCAGCTCGATTTCTATTTTCTATTTCCAATCCTACCTCGATTTCTATTTCCATTTCAGTTAACTCTAATTTGATTTCAATTTCAAAAACCAAATTCTATTTCCAGCTCGATTTCTATTTTTATTTCCAATCCAACCTCGATTTCTATTTCTATTTCAGTTTAACTCCAATTTCAAAACCAAGTTCTATTTCTATTTTCTGTTTCCAATCCAATTTCTATCTCGCCTCTTTTTTTTTTCTTACAGGTTGTTCCTATTTTTATTTTGAATTCAAATTCTATCTCTAGGTCGATTTCTTTTTTTTTAAATTTATTGTTTCTAACTCTATTCTTAATTGAGCGGATAGGAATTACCAGTCCGCTCACCCATTTTCCCTCTCTTTCTATCTCTAAATTTTAATTGAGCGGATAGGAACTACCAGTCCGCTCATCTATTTTCCCTCTTTCCTAACTCTATTCTTAATTGAGCGGATAGGAATTACCAGTCCGGTCATCTATTTTTCCTCTCTTCCTATCCTTTCCTTTTAATTAAGCGGATAGGAACTGCCAGTCCGCTTATCTATTTTCTTTCTTTTCTAACTCTATTTTTAATTGAGCGGATAGGAATTACCAGTCCGCTCACCTATTTTCCTTCTTTCTTAACTCTATTCTTAATTGAGCGGATAGGAACTACCAGTCCGCTCATCTATTTTCCCTCTTTCCTAACTCTATTCTTAATTGAGCGGATAGGAACTACCAGTCCGCTCATCTATTTTTCCTCTCTTTCTATCCTTTCCTTTTAATTAACCGGATAGGAACTATCAGTCCACTTATCTATTTTCTTTCTTTTCTAACTCTATTTTTAATTGAGCGGATAGGAATTACCAGTCCGCTCACCTATTTTCCTTCTTTCTTAACTCTATTCTTAATTGAGCGGATAGGAACTACCAGTCCGCTCATCTATTTTCCCTCTTTCCTAACTCTATTCTTAATTGAGCGGATAGGAATTACCAGTCCGCTCATCTATTTTCCTTCTTTCTTAACTCTATTCTTAATTGAGCGGATAGGAATTACCAGTCCGCTCATCTATTTTTCCTCTTTTTCTATCCTTTCCTTTTAATTAAGCGGATAGGAACTGCCAGTCCGCTCATCTATTCTATCTATTGCTCTACTATCTATTACTCGGTCCTACACCCTCCCCCTCCCCCTTTTCTTTTTCCTCTTTTTCTAGCAGACGGACCAGGAACCCAGTGCGGTCAGGTCTCCATTTTCACTCCGATTGAATACCTGTTCCACTGACTCAACTCTACGGGATTCATCCTTTAGATAATATTTCCAATTCCATCTAGGTACCTTTCTTCTATTTTCTACTGCTGCCTTCTCTCTCTCTCTCTCTCTTTCTCTCTGCTTCTTCTCTCTCCGAAGGGTCGAAAGGACATTAGATTATTCAGTCTCTTCTATCTTCTACTGTTGCCTTCTCTCTCTCTTTCTCTCTGCTTGTTCTCTCTCTGAAGGGTCGAAAGGACGTTAGGTTATTAAGTCCCTCTCTCTCTCGTCCTCTCTAGTGCCTCCAAGCAAGAACCGTCCGGCGAGGCGAAGTTACGCAGCCAGGCGAAGGGCGGCTTGGCTTGCCCAACGAGCACCCCGCGATCAGGAGATCAACCACCGTCCCGGCGCACCTGCATCACCTCCGGGGAATTTTCGCGCGCCCCCATTAGTCAGTACGCCACCCCAAGTCCGAGTTCCTTCCCCGATTCCGAAGTCGGACGATTCGGTCCAGGTGGTAGGAATTGTAGGAAGGGTTCCTTCTCCCATCCTCGTCCGGGTCCCCAGATCCATCCTCTCCCAGCTCCCGATCGTCGCCACCGGAACCCCCGATTCCCCTGCTAGTCACGATCCTCCCGCGCCACCACCTCCCATTTCCAATTTCCCCGGTCGCGTCCCTCCCTTAACTTCCGAATCTCCTCCCAGTCCGGACCAACCGGTTCCATCTACTTCTTCCTTCAACCCTCCTCCCCCCATCCTTCCGCTCATCCCCGATTCTCCTGCCAGCCCGGATCAACCGGTTGCATCCTCTTCTTCTTCCATCCCCCCTTGCCCCATCCTTCCACGCATCCCCGATTCTCCAGCCAACAACCTGGACCTTCAAGAGCTCCCCTAGATTGAGATAGATGGGACCCGGATTCCTTGGGTATCCAAGGCTAAGAACCTCGGGCTCATTCTTCCTCCAACCCCAAGTTGGCGTGATCATGTTCGTCACATTAGCAAAAATGTCTTCGCTGTACTATACCGCCTAAAGAAACGTAGAACTGCTTTATCCACGGAGGTTCGGATCAAACTAGTCACAGCTCTAGTCCTTCCCTATTTCGACTATTGCTGTGTGGTTTATTCGGACCTCACTGGGATTTTAGCACTTACAAGGGCTGTACCAGGGTGGTGGGTCACCGATTTTCCTCAGTCTTTGTACATTTTTAGTAGTCCATTAGGACAATATAATGTGCAAATAATAAGATGCACTTCTCAGGCGTTTTCGAGAAAATCGCAAGCAAAGTTTGCGATTTTCGATGCGACGAGTGTGTACCCTTGCGTTACGATCCTTACCAAGCAGCGGCGGCGGCCGAGTGGTTAGCGTTCCAGCTCCGTGATCGATAGAACGCTGGATCGAGTCCCTTTGGTGTCTTTTTCTTTTTTTTTCACTCATTTTATCTATATTACAATTTAAAGGAAATATAACGTGAAAATATATTTATTTGCACGATTTTTCATTACAACAAATAATTAAAATTGTGGACGAATAAAGGACGAAATGCATTGATTTTCATTCATTATTCTTATTTATTAAAAAAATAATTACAAAAAAATAAGAAACAACCAAAGATAAATAAATTTTAATTGTCTAATGCATCTTGGGGATTGCAAATTGTGGTATGTTACTTATCATACAAACAGGGGAAACATAAAGCGCAACGACATCGGCTACATCTTATGAAAGATGCTTTCCCGCATCCACACGGCTTGTTTAGAATATGTATCGGAAAACAAGTTTTTAATCCGTCCAAAGAATTAAACGTCGCAGGGTTGGCATATTGGGTTACATTTAGGAGGTATCACTTTCAATGTACAACTAGGAACACGTAAGTCATTGCTAAAAATTTCATCATACGATGCAGGGTTTGTTTAACCCCTTCAAGAAACTATAATTAATAAAAACTGTTTCATTAAATCGTCCAGTTTTCTGTACACGCCGTCCTCAACGTGTTAAATTTTTAGCGATGACGTAGGTCTTCCTATTTGTACATTGAAAGTGATACCTCCTAAATATAACCCAATATGCTAACACTGCGACGTTTATTTTTATAGGCAGATTAAAAATTTGTTTTCCGATACATATTCTAAACAAGCCGTGTGGATGCGGGAAAGCATCTTTCATAAGATGTAGCCGATGTCGTTGCGCTTTATGTTTCCCCTGTTTGTATCATCCCACAATTTGCAATCCCCAAGATGCATTAGACAATTAAAATTTAATTATCTTTGGTTGTTTCCTGTTTTTTTGTAATTATTCGTTTAATAAATAAGAATAAGGAATGAAAATCAATGCATTTCGTCCTTTATTCGTCCACAATATTAAATATGTTTGTTGTAATAAAAAATCGTGCAATTAAATATATTTTCGTGTTATATTTCCCTTAAATTGTAATATACATGAAATGAGTGAAAAAGAAAAAAAAAGAAAGACACCAAAGGGACTCGATCTAGCGTTCTATCGATCACAGAGCTGGAACGCTAACCACTCGGCCGCCGCCGCTGCTTGTTAAGGATCGTAACGCAAGGGTACACACTCGTCGCATCGAAAATCGCAAACTTTGCTTGCGAATTTCTCGAAAACGCTTGAGAAGTGCATCTTATTATTTGCACATTATATTGTCCTAATGGACTATTAAAAGTGTGCAAAGATTGAGGAAAATCCACCATCTTGGTACAGCCCTTGTAAGCAACTACAGCTACTGTATTACTACGTATTACTTACTATATTTCATTACTCATCAAGAGACACGGTAGTGTCTCGAGACAAGTTCATATATGAATTGGGCGAGAGCGCTACCGTGTATCTATTCTCGAACGAACTAGCTGCGGGCACATGAAAAACAGCCGCCACACGTTGTGTATATACACAGCTTCAACCTCCATACAAACGCAATTAGCCCACTGAGTTGTATGGGTTTCCCTGTATACATACACGGCACACAAGTAACATGCTGTCTGTTCCCTGCAGTGGCGGCTCCACGGTGAGGTGTGTGAGTTTTTTTCTTATATATACACGACTCATACACTCACAAGCTGTCTGTGATACGCAGTGGCGGCGCCACGGTGGGCTAGCCTTAGGCATTGAGTTGAATCAAACGATTAAGAAATTTACTTTACCGACGCACGTTATATATTATCTCCAGATATAAAGTCGGCAATAGTAAAAAAGACGAAAAATTTGCTTTACCGACGCGCGTTATGTATTATCTCCAGATATAAATTCGGTAATAATAATAATAATAATAATAATAATAATAATATATTAATATTAATAATAATAGTAATAATAATAATATATAATAATAAATATAATAATAATAACAACGACGACGAGGACGAGGACGACGAGAACGACGAGGACGACGAGGACGACGGCGAGGACGACGACGACGAGGACGAGGACGACGGCGAGAACGACGACGACGGCGGCGACGGCGGCGACGACGACGACGACGAGGACGACGAGGACGAGGACGAGGACGACGGCGGCGACGACGACGACGACGGCGGCGGCGACGACGACGACGACGACGAGGACGAGGACGACGGCGAGGACGACGAGGAGGAGGACGACGAGGACGAGGACGACGGCGAGGACGACGACGAGGACGATGGCGAGGACGAGGACGACGAGGAGGACAACAAGGACGAGGACGACCACGACGAGGAGAACAACAAGGACGAGGACGACCACGACGAGGACGACAACAAGGACGAGGACGACCACGACGAGGAGGACGACGAGGAGGAGGACGACGAGGAGGAGGACGACGAGGACGAGGACGACGACGAGGACGACGACGGCGAGGACGACGAGGAGGACAAGGACGAGGACGACCACGACGAGGAGGACAACAAGGACGAGGACGAGGAGGACAACAAGGACGAGGACGACCACGACGAGGACGACAACAAGGACGAGGACGACCACGACGAGGAGGACAAGGACGAGGACGACCACGACGAGGACGACAACAAGGACGAGGACGACCACGACGAGGAGGACAAGGACGAGGACGACCACGACGAGGAGGACAACAAGGACGAGGACGACTACGACGAGGAGGACAAGGACGAGGACGACGAGGAGGACAAGGACGACGAGGATAAAGAAAGCCGCAAACTAATAAAGAAAGCGGCTGTGTGTGTGTGTGTGTGTGTGTGTTCGTGTGTATTAATAAATAAAAAACAATTAATTTTTTTAATTTTTAATTTTCAATTTTTTTTAATAGAAAAAGAAATTATATTTATTGTTGTTGAACCTTTGGTCACGTCCTCGGCCACGGCCACGGCCACGTCCCCGGTTCCCATCACTCCCTCCTCCGCGCCGATATCTAAAAAAAACAAAAAAATACACTTTTATAATTTCTTAGAAATTAATATTTATGCTAATGAACCACTTGCGCTAGAAAAAAATTCACCAACACGTGTGACGACGTGCGTGGCACATTTTTCTAGCGTAAGTGGTTTTTTTTATTACATATTAAAATTAAATCCTAACCTTGCATTTCTTGCTTCCAAGTTTCTTCCTCCCCGACGCTTCTTCTCCTGGTTGGGAGCCGTCGCTGTCGTCGTCGTCGCCGCCGTCGTCGTCGTCGTCGTCGTCGTCGCCGCCGCCGCCGCCGCCGCCGTCACCGTCGCTGTCACCGGCTTTGGTGCCGGTTCTGGTGGCGGTGATTTCGGGGGTGGCGATGTTGGATCCAACTCCAACGGCGGGGGCGAGTCGTTAATCGTTGACATTTCTGAAAGATCAAAATAATTATGATTAATATTAACATTATTATTATCATTCTCATCATCATCATTACCGTTATCACAAACAACGAGGATAACGGCGACGAGGATGAGCATGTAATTTAGAATAAAATGATACTTACTTGTTGCTTCTGCGACGTTCTGGAACGATCTGATGAGTGTAATAAAATGGTAGCATGCACACGCGCAGTTGAACACATTTACTTATGGTGGGTTTACATGAAATATATTTGTGAAATGTGTCGCAACATTAACGAGAGATGGCAGCGCCTGAGTTTTACTAATTTACTAACGCGTGTTCAAAAATTAATTTTTTTAATGCATACCATGTAATTTTGGCGCGTTGCAAGAGCGTATTCAAAAATTTAATTTTTCAATTCGTTTTATTAAACGCGCCAAAATCAAATTTTATAAAATCAAACCAGAGTTGTATACAAAATTTATTTATTTAATTTATTGAAGCACGTTCAAAAATTATCCGAGGCGCGCCAGAAGTGAACACAGCCAGAGTTTTATTGTAAGTTTATTTAATTTCGGCGCGTTTATTGAAGCGTTTTTAAAAATTAATTTCTAATGCATACAATCTAATTGGCGCGTTGCAAGAGCGTGTTCAAAATTTAATTTTTCAATACGCTTTATTAATTGTGTTAAAATTAAATCTTATAAAATCAAACCAGGGTTTCATAAAAAATTTATTTATTTCATCTTCGCGCGTTTACTCAAGCGCGTTGATGAAAATTAACGGAGGCGCGCTTTTATAAACAGGCAGATTTCTATTGTAAATTTATTTCATTTCGGCGCGATTACTGATTATTGAAGCGATTTCAAAAATTAATTTTTAATGCATACAATGTAATTTTGGCGTATTGGAAGAGCGTGTTCAAAATTTAATTTTTCAGAACGCTTTATTAAACGCGCCACAATTAAATTTTATAAAATCAAATCAGAGTTCCATAAACAATTAGTTTATTTAATTATGGCGCGTTTATTGAAGCGTTTTCAACAATTAATTTTTAATGCTTTCAATTTAATTTAGGCGCGTTGCAAAAGTGTGTTCAAAATTTAATTTTTCAGAACGCTTTATTAAACGCGCCACAATTAAATTTTATAAAATCAAATCAGAGTTCCATAAACAATTAATTTCTTTAATTATGGCGCGTTTACTGAAGCCAATTCAAAAATTAACTGAGGCACGCTTTTATGAACACAGCCAGAGTTTCATTGTAAATTTATTTATTTTCGGCTCGTTTACTAAAGCGCACTTAAAAATTAATTTTTATCGTATAAAATTTAATCACAATATTCCAAAGAAACCCTAAAAATGTTAAAGCTCTGCTATTTTTTTATTGAGTTCTGAATGGTGGAATTTATTCTTTTTCGTAAATCACTTTAGGGATGAATTTTTCATTTTTCATTCATTTCTCGAGGTTAAAAATGTTTGTTAATCAATAATCAATCCATATTTTCGTTATCATAAAATGTTAATTGTTGTAAGAAAAAAAAATGAAAAAAAATTTTTCATTTAAACATTTTTGACTTAAACTTCATTAAAATTACTAATTAATTTCGAACATGACATTAACCTGGGGTAATATTTGTTTAATAATCACTACTTTGTAATCGAAAAACTATTTTTCGACTTCCATAAAATTCAAATATTTAATTTGAATGTTTGAATTTTCCGCCATAATTGCCACTTTGCGCCATCTATGTCTTTCGATGACTACTAGGGTCCACATATTTGTTTCGTTTATCTCTCTATACACCGTTTATCTCTCTACGTGACTGTAGTAGCGCTTAACGCGTTTTATTATTGTGAATTTTGTTTTTAATAATATACAGTGTTATTTATTATTAATACAAGTTATTCGACTTCATTGTAAAGAGTATTTAACAGTAAGTACCTTGAGTAATCTTTTTTAATATTGTTGTCCCATTATAAACCATTTTTTCCAAATAAAAAAAATCCTAACCTTTCCAAGACGACTTAGACGTACAGTCGCGTCGGTAATTAAGTTGACACTTTTTTATAATATAGTAAAAGGATGTAGTAAAAATAAATGAAATGCGAAATGTTAACAAAAATTAATTTATTCGGGTCTTAAGTAAATAACGTTATCTTAATAATTATGTTCATTTGAGTAACAATAATATTAACAAATATTTTCTAATTACTTAAGACCCGAATAAATTAACTTTTGTTAACATTTAGCATTTCATAGTCTTTATTGTTGTCCGTTGATAATAATAAACAATTGACCGTTTAGTTAATTGTTTATTTAGATTTGAACGTGATAAAAACGATGAAGTAATAAACAGGCGTAAGCAGCATGGCAACATCGTATCGCTAAGAGCGAAATCTAGCGATATAAATTCAAATTTTTTCACCGGGAAGTTTGAAATTTGCATACTTGCATAAAGTACGATAAGACAAGATTTGCACCACAACTCTTTGGCGATTTGGCTGATATTCACTATTCTTCGTTCATCCACTACACATTCATTTTCTGAAAGACATTTTTTTCTTCTTTTAACAGCAACACTCGCGTTATTTCGCCATTCAGTTTTCTTTTTTCTTTCGAAACGACCTTTGTGACGATGTTGATCCATCTTTCCAGGTTATGTACGAATACGAAAAATATAGGTAACAGCCTTGCCAACTGGTAAGAAATTAAAGTTTTATGGACAACGTTGCCAAATGTAAAGCGATTGAAATAATAGAAACAAATAATTCATATAAAGATAATTTAGAGGACTATATCACGGTGCTCTTCTCAAATATATTTTTAATAACTAAAAACATGTGTTGCATTCTATTTACGATTGAACGTTAAAATGTCTTCGATTATAAGATTTACTTTTAGAAGATGGTACTTTAGTCAAATCAGTGACTGTAGCTTATTTTATTTTACCTATTTTGCATATATTAATCGTAAAATTAATTGTTATTGATAAATTACGTTGTTTAATTGCATTATCTTAAAGATAAGCTCCTTAATTTTTTTTAATTTCGTATAAAAGAGAACCATTGTACGGATATTCATTTGACTAGATTGTCCCGCAAGAACATCCTTAACATCGTCGTTGTTGACGTCCAAGTTAAATTTATTCAGGAGACTAACTATTTCATTGTTGATAGTTTCCAGTGTTTCTTCAAAATTTGTAAAAACATTCGTCATTTGTGGGCATAATTGTTTCCAGGAACCTTTTATTGTCGACTCCTTTATCTCAACCCACAGAGGAAACATTCGACCGCAAAGGCTTACAATTTTGAATTTTTTAAAATGTGCGAAATAGCGAATTGTGCAAAAGTAGAATGTATGAAAGTCGAGGGCTGCCTGTACATTGGAGTGGTGACATTGCTTCTCTTTCCATAGTTTCTTTATATTTCTGTATATAATAAACAATTTTAATTTAATTTAACCCTTAGAGATCACACGTTCTAAAAATAACGTGTAGGTCACATGGGGTCAAAATGATCCCAGCCATGTTTAAACAATTGTCACGTTGTTAATATAATTCCGAGCGGCACATAAAAATTCAGGATATTAGTTTGAACCTTTTAGAAAGAGAATATCATCGCAAAAAATTTGTATCAAATTTTCAAAATGGCGAAAAAAAATCAGGAAGGAGACAATCCGTAAAAAATACCATTTTTTACTAAAAAAATCATAACTCTGACAATTTTTAATATTTTTTCATAAAATTTTAGGGTGATACTCTTGAGATGTCATAGTATATGAAAAAAAAATAGCTCCATAGTCGTGATGCCGTGTGTGATTTTTATCGTGTACATAGCTAGACTGGCATGTTAGAAAATATTTAAAAATAAGTATATCTCATGTTGTTTGTTTGTCAGTAAGCAAAAGGAAAGGATTTTTTGTCCTTTTCTCAATGCTAATTGCCTAATAAGGGTGACTAGTGACGGAATCGTGGGGGTGGTAGTTTATATGCCACAGTACCTGAACTGAAGTTTAAGGTTTAAACGCTTTCCCAAATTTTGGTGTAGCGAGCTAATCTGGGAAGTAGGCTAAGCAATGAAGGGGGTTGCTCTGGGAATATAAAGGTTAATTTTGACGCGTTTAATTTTGTGTTAAAAGCGGTAGATTTAAGTAGATATTAAGTAGATTTAAGTAGCTTTTCTAAATTTTGGTGTAGCGAGCTAATCTCGGAAGTAGGTTAAGTAATAAAAGGAATTGCTCTAAGAATATTGTCCTTTTCTCAATGCTGATTGGCTAATAAGGGTGACTAGTGATAGAATCGTGGGAGTGGTAGTTTATATGCCACAGTACCTGAACTGAAGTTTAAGGTTCAAACGCTTTCCCAAATTTTGGTGTAGCGAGCTAATCTGCGAAGTAGGCTAAGTAATAAAAGGGGTTGCTCTAAGAATATAGATATAATTTTGGGGCGTTTATTGAAGCGTTAATTTTGTGTTAAAAACAGTAGATTTAAGTAGATATTATTAATTTTCTTCTTATATATACTCCAAATGAAAGGATTATTAGTAATATTGAATTGATAATGTTTCAGTTAAAATTTAAATACTAATTGATAGTCTTCAAAAATTTTGCGCTCTCTAGAAATGAGTGTAAGGACAAAAATAATAATCAAGATTAAGGATTATAGTTTTTGGAGATTTCTAATTACAATACCAATTTTGGTTAAAATGAAACCAATTTGTGTTTAAATATTTTAATATTTGTGAATATTGAAGCGTTAATCAATTAATTGCAGCTAATAATTCTTTATTAGAAATTTATTAATATTATGAATTTATTACTAATCTTAATTATAAATGTTTTCGTTCTTTTAACCCCTTAGAAAAAATTACAATTTCTTTTACCAATCTCTTTTATTTGGGTTGGTAATCAAACATTTCTAATTTTTAGTATTTTGCATTGCCAATGGTAATGACTTGGAGAATGTCTTGAAGAACGCTTAATGTCTTTTCAATTCTTTGTTGGCTGTTGATAAACTACAATTTATTATTCTTAGTTATATCTGGCAACAAAATTTTCAAAATTTTTGCAATTTTTTATAGCATCTCTAGAATTTGTTTAGAACAGAATTTGGTTGCCTAAAATAATCAAGAATCATAAATCGTCGATTATTAACAACCGACAAAGAATAATAGAAGTCATTATTTAATAATCTCATTGAAATTTCCAATGTCGATGCAAAAAACTTTATTAAAAAATGAAAAATGTTTCATTTAAAAAAAAATGAAAAATGTTTCATTAGGGTTTACATTCCAAATTCTTCTCTTATTCTGCAAACATGTAATAATTTGTAAATAATACATCTTTTCAATCAATGTCCAATTTCTCTATTTCTCAAAAATCAATAGACTATTACTTACTAATTGCTTCTTTATTGCAAAAGGAGAAAAATATTTGAACTATTGAAGCTAATAAAACATTTCTCATTTTTACTAAATTTGGCATTGCTAATGGCAATTTCTTTCAAAATACCGATTAATGTCTTCTTCGATTCTTTATTGGTTGTTAATAAACCACAAATTATTATTCTTTGTTATATCTGACAACAAAATATGCCAAATCTTTGCAATTTCTCTACCAACTCTACAATTTGGTTTAGAACTGAATTTGGTTGTCTGAAATAACCAAGAATAATAAATCGTCGATTATTAACAACTGAAAAATAATCATAGAAGTCATTGTTTAATAATGTTATTGAATTGAATTTCCAATGTCCATGCAAAGTTTTGTTTATTGACTTTTTTATATGTTGTTTCTGTTTGACAGTTTTACTTGCATATTTCGTACCGTTAAGGGCTGCTACGGTCTAAGGTAAGTATTTTTTTTTTCATTATCTTTATTATATTTAGTTTAAGGTTTACGCAGGTTCCTGATCCAGCATTCGTGCTGCTTATTGATCCAGCATTCGTGCTGAATACTGATCCAGCATTCGTGCTGCTTATTGATCCAGCATTCGTGCTGAATACTGATCCAGCATTCGTGTTGTTTACTGATCCAGCTTTCGTGCTGTTTACTGATCCAGCATTCGTGCTGTCAACTGATCCAGCATTCGTGCTGCTTATTAATCCAACATTCGTGTTGATTACTGATCCAGCATTCGTGCTGTTTACTGATCCAGCATTCGTGCTCTTTACTGATCCAGCATTCGTGCTCTTTACTGATCCAGCGTATCAGTTTTCTATTGAAACAGCGTTTAACCTATTCACAGCTGATTTAGCGCTGTAGGTGGTTCGTTTTAATTTCGCATTACTTTCCAAGCGAATTTAGTTTACTTATTTACTGTTAGAAACCGTTTTATATATTTACTATGGCAACTAGTAATTTAACACAGAAGGAGAAGGAAGTAATAGTTAACGGTCAGTGGTTGGAGGAAGGGCATATGGATAACTTTATTGCCATTTATAATAAGTTCTCTTCAAACTTGGTCGCTGATATGCAAGAAGTTTGGAAAGTTCAGCTCCCACACTTGATAACCCCTATTTCTCCAAATCAAAAGCACGTCCAAATATTACACAGTTCCAATGACATTGGAACTAACGAAGGCGGTCATTGGGTGTGCAGTTATTATGACACTCATTCAATTTTTATTTACGACTCTATAAATGCTAAGAAGTTGCACAAGCATCATGAAATTTACTTACGGAAGCTTTTTCCATTCTATTCTTTTGACAAGAAACCAATAAAATTTCCTGTTGTGCAATACCAACCAAACAGAAATGATTGCGGAGTATTTGCTATTGCATTTGCTGTTTCTATTTTACATGAAATTTTGCCAGAAAAAGTTACTTATGATGTACAACTAATGCGAACGCATTTATTGTATATCTTAGAGCAAAAAGCTCTGGAACATTTTCCTGCAAAGTTCCTTTCCAATAACTCTTTAGTATCTGTTTCATTGATACAAATTCAAAAAAGACGTCACAAAGCTAATCGACGAAAGGAGCTACAACAAAAAGACAGCGAGGAAGAACGTTTTAAACGTCTTGAAAAGGACAAATTACAGAAAAGGCTTAAGAGAATGAAAACCAACAAGACTATTCCACAGAAAGTGACAGATAAAATGCCATGTGGTACACAAAATGGCTCTTACGTACAAGATACCAATGAAGAAAATGTAAAGAATATGATCACAGCGAAGTATTTCGAAGAGGATATTGACTTCAATCTCGCTAAATGTGCTAGCATAGAGATTACTACAATCGAAAATACTATTCTTCATAGCACGGATATTATTCAAACATGTAATATTTTGGATACAAGTGCTTTACCCATTGTATCATCTCGTAATTTAAAAATACATGAAGAAAAGAAACTAATTATAACTGATGAAGCATCAAATGTGAGAGATGTCACAACAAATAATTTAGAATGGGTTGGATTCGATCGCGCACAATGCGGTGATACCATTCACAATGCTGCTTTCAATAGATATAGGGGTGCTATTTCCAAAGATAAGAAAGATTTCTTGAGTCCTGGCGAGAAATTTGTAATTGTTAATAACAAATGGATTAATTGTGATGTCATGGACAAATTTAGAGAACTCTTTAAAACATCTTCAGCATATGACATGCAGGGAACATGGAAAGTTCAAAAACCGTGTTCCATCCGAGCTATTTCAAGAGAATCAAAGCACATACAAATACTGCACAGTTGCGAAGATATGTCAACTAATATGGGTGGTCATTGGGTTTGTAGTTACTATGACACTGAAACAGTGTTTATTTATGATTCTCTTAATAGAAAGGCCTTACATAGGCATCATGAATTATATTTAAAAAGGTTATACCCATTTTATATTTTTAATGACACTTCAATAAAGTATCCTGAAGTTCAATATCAAACAAATTACAACGATTGTGGCGTTTTTGCTATTGCTTTTGCTATATCGATCTTCTTAGGGATTTCTCCGAGTGATATAACTTATTCAATTAATGTTATGCGTTCACATTTGTTAAAAATATTTGAAACTAATGTAATTGAACATTTTCCATATACTTTTATAGGAAATCTTACACGCAATACTTGTAATAAGGGAGCGGAGTCTGAATCCTCAGGAGTTATAAATTCAAATATTTTTACAACGATTACATGTACAGAAAATGCGAAAAAATTACCAATGATTAATAAACCCGCAAAAGCTTCGAAAACTACAACAAAAAACATTTCGAAGACGGCTGCTTTCCTGATAATGGACCTTACTGGTCATTCAAAACCCCATATTAACTGCTTATCATCTTTAAAACAAAGACAACGAGTAAACTCATCGTTTTCCAAAAACAAGGAATTGAAGCGTTTGAAGAATCATGCTAGACCTCTCTCTAATGTTCACGAAAATCACGTGATAAGTCACAAATCTTATTCAGAGAGTGAAAGTAAACGCATTTTGAAACGTAAAAATAGCGTTGTTGACGTAGTTCATGAACAGGATTCAAAACGTATGCGATACGTTGCAAATCCAGAAACTAATTTCTTACAATTACGTAAGCGACATGCTAACATTCACGCACGAATTCTTAAAAGTATCAGTAATAAACCATGGTATAAGAATTATAAGCAGAAAGTTATAAAGGCTAAGAGCAAAATACACATCACTAAAAATTTATGCAAAAAGTACAAGCGATTTGAAAGGTTTGCAAATTCATTCAACATTCGCAATAATAAGGAAAGTTACATTTGTAATATAACTAAAATGATAGATAAAAAATCTGATAATGTAGAAAAACGATTAGAAGCCGAAAGAATTGTAAAGTGGTGTCTTTATGTTAGAGACAGATATATGTATAAAATGAAAAAAAATCTTAAGTCCCTCAAAAATAAAGTTGAAGTTAGTCTTACTCAATGGTCTCAATGTTCTGACAAGAACTTACAGAATATGGAGAGTGCGTTATGTGGTAATATAAGAAAACATAATTCTTCTTCAGAGTCATATTTCTTTGAAAACATGTACAAAATGCCGAAGGACTTTTTTGAAGTGATACAGGTGAATGAAAAAGGACAGGCGATGAACATTTTACCTTTGCGGATCGGAGAAAAAGGTGCAAAATTGGCATGGAATTGTTCACAACTGTGCAAACCAGTCGAGGAGGAAATGTTGAAAACTTATAAAGTATTTCTTGAAAATATAAGTAATTGTTTGTTACGAAATGTACATAAGATATTTTCAAATATGCAAAGGTGCACATTCCAGCATTACCATAACAAGTTAGGTCACAGTTTGGTTTGTTACATGAGCTCAGCCATTTGTCATTCTCCATTTTTGTCAGTAGAGATTTTAGCACCACATTTTCCCCTTGTACGAACAATTAAACGATTATTTTTTAAAGTATTTGAGTACCACAGAAAAATATCACAGATTGATGTAGCTTTCAATACTACCAATGTACCAGAATTGATAAATGTTGCCCTCGAAGCACAAAAATCTTGCAAAAGTTGTGACAGCGGTAGTTCTGACGTTATTTTAGATGAAGATTACTTGGAAAGAACGTATAAAGCAGCGTTTAAAGCACACCACAAAAGGGTGATGGATGTTCCAAACCACGCTTGTGCGTCTTGTGAAAAGTTATGTTTTAAAAGGGATGTCACTTGCATATCGAATTTAAGATGTCCGATTGATAGTATATTTTGGAGAGACTTGATTAAACATTTGAGGCTTGAAGGAACGCCATTAGATTATGTGTGTCATTATTGTCTTGCCAAGTTCCGTTCGAATAAACTACCGCCAACATGTGTTTTAAACAAACTTGCTGTTAAAGCAGTTCCACCAGAAATATCTGAACTAAATGCATATGAACAGATTTTAATTCAAAGGGCAAAGGCTTTTCAAACGATTATGAAAATGGGTACAATTGCAAAAAGAAAAATACCTTATAGGCATATGGTAAATAAAGTGGTAGGTAGGACATTTCATTTACCTCTCCCAATACAGAATACTATCGATAAAATCTGTCCTTCTAATGACGCCCTCAATATTAACCACGAATTATATATATTGGTGCGTGGAATCCCAACCAAATCGCATGTAATTTGGGAGCAATTGGTAGATTTAAAGAAAGTGTTCAATGCGCTTCAATGGTTAAAGAATAACAATTCTTTGTATTCTCAAATAAAACTTCCTACCTCGCCCGATTTGTTATTAAGTAAAAATATGCATGAAGTGGAATACCAAATTTCAGCTGATGATAATAACAATGATAATGATTCCAATGTTCACCAAAATATCACTGACGGAAGGAGTCAACGAGCATTATTAACACAGATGTCACAATCTGATTCTTATTACGAACAACTAACAATATATCCTATGAACCCTGTAAAGGAAAATAAGACTGCGACGGAACTGTATCAAATGATGAAGGTTGAAGATGTTAATCTCGATAATCGTCATAAGTCTCTAGATCTGAAATGTTTTCCAGCATTATATCCATACGGAATTAATGGGCAAGATGAAGAAAGAGCAATTAGTCTCAGTAATTTTGAATTCATAAAGACAAAGTTAATGTCTAAGCATCCTCAATTTCGATTGAATCAGCAATACTTATTTTACTTATTGAATGACAATAATATACGACAGTTAAAGCATGGAATATACCATAAAATGAATTTAATAAATGTGAAAGAACAATATACTGCCGCTAGATATTTGCAGGAGTTATCAAAAGGCCATCTTGAACAAAATTTAAGCACAATTTATGCAAGGTTGCGAAACACAGAGCAATTTTGGAAGAAACCGAGATGTGATTTAAATTGTATGATCCATAATTATGGACCAGCTACATGGTTTCTTACACTAAGTCCAGCCGAATGGATGTGGTCAGATTTAACTGACTATCTTCGGAAAATAAATCCACCGACAATGCATCACATGACTCCATATCAACTTATAGCTGCCGACCCAGTGTCTGTATCCAGATTTATAGATAATAAATTTCGCGCTATGCTTGATTTTATATGTTCCGATGCTAATCCCATTGGCGAAGTTACGCATTACTTTTGGAGGCGAGAATATCAAGGAAGGGGTACGCAACATTTTCATTTACTAATATGGATTAAAGATGCACCAATACTAGGAGAATCATCGAATGAGGAAGTAGCGAAATTTATAATGAAATATGTCACATGTAGATTTCCAGATAAAAACGTTTCCCCTACGTTATATAGAAGGGTAAATACACACCAAAGTCACACTGACAACAGTTATTGTTTAAGGTCCGTGAAAAGGAAAAATAAGATAAGGCATGTTTGTAGATTTGGGTTTCCACGTCCCATAACCAATTCTTTTATAATGAGAGACGTTGCTGGCTCTATTGTGGGGAGACGCAAGTTACGTGCCAAAAGTCGATTATACGATCTGCCTCGTAATGATCGTGAAAAGAACGTAAATGATTATAATCCTACAATTCTTACTGCTTGGGAAGGAAATATGGACATACAATTTATTGGTGAAAAATCTAGTTTACTAAACTGGTATTGCACCAAATATGTCTCCAAATCAGAAAAGAGTCATGGTGATGATGTTTTTAGTCAAATGAATTCTACGAAACCTCTAATTTCTCGTATTTGGAACGTTGCTCTACGTACACTATGTAATAGAGAATGTGGTGCACTTGAAGCTGCGGATACGCTTTTAGGAAACCCGTTGTTTGGTACCGATCCAAAAACTACCATTAGGTGGTTAGATGTAAAGATTAATAGAAACAGAAAAGTTAAATCTCGGAAAGAAATTGAGAATATGGATCCGAAATCAACTGATATTTTCTGCAACAGCTTGGTTGATTACTATTACCCAAAGAGGCCGGTTCAGTTAAGTGAATTAAATCTTTATGACTTTGCCAAGTGGTACGATATAACTTATGTTGAGCCTAAAAGAAAGAATCTTGAATATTACAAAATTCATGAAAATCTTTATCTCAAAAGACGTGGCGATCGTGGTTATCTTATTAATCATTATAAGAACGATGTGAATACGAACCCAGAAAATTACTATTTTGCCTTGTTATTATTATTTCAACCTTGGCGTAATATCGATGAGCTTTCAAACGGATGTGACACTTATACCGAATCATTTTTGTTAAAGCAAAAGCAACTTCAGTGTGCAATACAATATCACGAACGTATTGATGTAATGAAGAAAGCTGTAGAACGAGAACAGTTGTTGATTTCCAGAAAAATAGTAGAAATTGAGAAACAGGATAATAATGAACAGGACAATGGCGATAATGAGCCTCTCAATTTTCCAGTAGGATGCGACCCCATAATAGCCGAGGATGCAATGAAAGATTTTAAAGACTTACATGACAAGCAAGAAACAATTGACGTTGAGCAAATGATATCAGAATTGAATTCTGACCAAAAAAAGATATTTGATAAAATAGTAACAACCATAAATTCAAAAGGTAACATTCTCAGAATGTATGTAAGTGGAGAAGGTGGAACCGGCAAAAGTTATCTCATCAAAACGATTAGATGTTGGTTAAAACAAACTAATGGAAAGGATACAGTTGTGGCTGCACCAACTGGCATTGCCGCGTTCAACATAGATGGCTTAACAGTACATAGACTTTTCCAGTTACCAGTTGAACATGGTAAAACCCCCAAGTACAGGGAACTTTCAGACGCAGTTTTACAAACCATTCGCATTCAGTTGAAGAATGTATCGTTGATTATTATTGATGAAGTGTCTATGATTTCAAACGTTACATTAATGTACATACATCTTCGTCTGACAGAAATCTTCGATACTTTCCATCATGAAGATGGTTGGTTTGGAGCTAAGCACATACTTTTATTTGGAGATTTGTTGCAGTTACCACCTGTACATGAACAGCCAGCGTTTATACAACTTTCGAAAGATAAAGCCGATGTGCTATTAGGTTCATTAGGAACTATTGACATTTGGAAGAGATTATTTCAGTACGAGGAGTTGACAATAAATATGCGCCAAAAGGGCGATACTTCTTATCGCGAGTTACTCTCAAGGGTACGATTAGGACATGTCACACAGCAAGATACAAATACTTTGGATTCAAGAAAAATAAACTTTAACACTATAACGTTTAGTGACAGGGTTCCAGAAATTTGCAATTATATAGAAAAATTGCCGACAGATTCGGTATGCCTTCTTCCGACTTGTCATATGTGCGACGTTTTAAACGAGGCCATGCTACAAAGAGTAACTTCTAATCAGATAAAGTTAGTCGCACATGATGCAATAGATTGTATACCTTATCTTAAGAATAAAATTTCAAAGATGCTCAATAAGGATGATGATGAGGACACCACAAGAACAGCCGGTCTTGCTAAAGTCATTACTGTTAAAATTGGAGCTAAAATTATGATCAGACGCAATATAGATGTCACGCTAGGGCTTGTTAATGGTACAATTGGAAAAATTATGAGTGTTTCTAAGGCCTTAGATAGTGATGATGTAGAAAAAGTAAGAGTGTGTCTGTCAAGTGGAGCGGAATACGATATTGAAAGAGTTGACGTGAAATTTGAAATAACAGACGGAGCGTTTGTTATACGGAAACAATTTCCTGTCTGCCTCAGCTATGGTATTACTATACATAAAAGCCAAGGCTTAAGCTTGAAAAATGCAGTTGTAGATGTTGGTAACTCTATATTTAACTGCGGACAAATATACGTTGCTCTTTCCCGAGTGACATCTTTGGACGGGTTACATTTAATTAATTATGATCCATATTCTGTGAAAGCAAATGAGTTAGCCATAGTTGAATATAATCGTTTAAGAAAAGAATTTCGTCCTGATCTTGCAATAATTAATATTTCTGAAAAGCGAGGGTCCAAAGTCCAAGATGTCGTTTGGGTCGTACCTAAAGATGTTGTAAATTGTCAAACAGAAAGTCAGGGTATTTTCAATGCAGGAGAATGGCATATTAATCCGTTTCGAAATATAGATGGAGTATCATGTTACGCCAATGCATCTATTCAAAGCTTATTTCATTGTAAATTTATTAGAGAACAGTTACTGAAAACAAAAGATGACAATGTTTTAACTCAATTAATTCGAGCTTACGCAGGAAGAAAACAAAATCTTACAACCATAACTGTTAGGCATTTTGCGGGAACCCAGTTCAGCGAAACGTTGCAGCAAGACGCTGTCGATTTTATAACAGCTATTTTCTCAAAGTCTGAAATCGTTCGATCTGTTAATCTACATCAATTAGTAACCAAAATACGATGTCAAACATGCGAGTATATTACTACGTCTCAACTACAACCAAATCTTGTCTTCTTGTTATCAGCTCCAGGTACTACGAAAAGTTATACTTTACAACAACTCATTGATCATACTTCCTCCTACTGGTCAAAAATTGACGGAGAATGTAATAATTGTCATTCCAAAAACAGAGTTGCACAAACTAGTGTCATGGAGAGTAATAGAGTTATTATACTTCAGCTTCCTTTAGTATCAATAACAATGCAAGACAACAATGTTGTTTCAACAAAAGTTAATATTCATATAAAAAGTGTACCAACTTCTCGCATTATTATATGTGGAAAGAAATACAAAGTTGCCAGTGCAATATTTCATTACGGTGGCAATGTGCATGAAGGACATTACACCAGTATTTTAAGAGTAGGAACTTCTGCCTGGGTTCATGCTAACGACTTAAAAATTGAAAAAAAACCATGGCCTAGAAATGCAAACAATATGTACGTTATTGTTTGGAAGAAATTTGAAATGAAATGAAATCATTGTAAGATTTTCGGGGCACAAAGTTACTTGCAGAACTCCGTGGATGTACATGGATGAAGTAGTTCTTTCGTAACCATCCATATTCGATTCGGAAATTCTCACATAACATTCTGTTATGTGAGAGACGTAAGGATAAATTCTCACTAACGTTCGTTGATCAAATGTTATTCTCTAATTACCAAAAAATCACATGGAAATTAAATACCATTATTTCTAAGCATATTCATTTACTTCAGACTAGTTAGTTACGTTAAAAAAATCGAAACTAATGGCACCTGTTGAAAATTTATAAACCCAGTTATGTATTAGTAGAAACAAATTAACCTTTGGAAAATTCTAAATTCACAGAATCACGTGTGTTACAAATACAAAATTCATCTTCAAATGTTCGAAGAATGAATCTTCATAAATACTGTGCAATACAGCGTCAGATTTGTTTAGGTGCAATAACATGTCCTTTTATGTGCTGATTTGGTAATAATGTAGATAGAGTTAAAACATTAAATACGTGTACAACGGAAAATGACAAATAAAACATAATAACTTCTATTTATTTTAAAAATTTACATCTTTGAAACTTTAAAATAATACAAGTTTGGTAGTTGGTAAAAACAAACAAATGTGGATGATCTTCTGATTTAGTGAACATAATTTTCGGATGGAAGAATATTTGCAAAAAGGAGTCAAATCCCCCCAAAAAACACCTCTGGTGCAAAAAAGTCGAGACAAGTTCACATATGAAAAGGGATATCTCTACAAAAAGCAACTCCCTAAAAATTTCTAATTTACACGAAACGTCCCAAAATCAAAAATAATTATAATGAGAAACGAATACATCATATTTTTCATAGTTTATAGCATAGAAGAAACGTGAATGAATATTAGTGTGCCATCTAAAAAATATGACTACTAAACATAGTTTTGTGTTACATTTTGAAAATCTTCAGCCAGACAAAGTAGTTAAATCCGATAACAATAGACAAGTTTATTTTCTATTATATTGATACGAATTTTGAAAATTTTTAGCCAAATAAAGTATTGAAATCCGGTAACAATAGACAAGTTTATATTCCGTTATATCAACAATCAACGAAGTAATTCAACATTTTATAAGTTTTTATAAAATTTTACATTTATTCCACAAGTCATAGGAACAAAAGAAGGCAATCAATTGTCAAACAAGAGTACCACGAAAATAGTTGCCCAACAAAATTGTTAATTTTTTATTACATTGGACCAGAGGTTCACAAAAGTACCTGCTACTCTCCACTTCATATGATTCGTCAATTTCTTCCATAGCCTCTATATATCTTGTCCATGTGGAAATATCTGTAGTAATTAAAACAAAATGGAAAGAATTTTTTCTGTTTACGTGATTAGAACCGGTACTGAACTTGTCGGGCCCCGAACCGTAACGATAAGCAATAAGTATCTTATAATTTAAACTAATAATTAAAACTCAAACATCTTTGTTAACTTCTTTGAAAATATTAGGATTAATTATTAATATTCAGCGAAAAATATTTACATTTTATAGCGCATGTTAAAAACAGTAAATGTTACATCTTTAATAATAACTACACTTAAAGAAATAGCGCTTTTCTATCGTGTTTTTTCAAAACACTCTGGGGCGCAAACGGTTCATAGTTATCTCCTAACAATTCTTTCTATTTTATTTTAGAGTGTATAGACTAAGTGACTAGTTCAATTTCATTTCATGATCGTATTACGGTAAAACATATTTCTACTGCAGATACTGCAGATATTAATATTTTTTATGGAATTTACTTTCGAAAACGATAGGTTTCGGGGCCCGACAAGTTCAGTACCGGTTCTAATCACGTAAACAGAAAAAATTCTTTCCATTTTGTT
>OX463766.1:7005297-7079419 GCA_949825005.1 Gasteruption jaculator
CACCACTCTCATCCGCCACCACCACACTAACCGTCACTACCACCACCACCGCTTCTTCCTACTCGCCGTCTTCTGCCGCTACACTGTTGTATCGATCGCCACTGCCATCGATCCTACCTGCTAGTACGCCGCTGGCTCCAAGCGTGAGTCAATCGCTTGGTCCAACCGCTGGTGACGCTCTCCTTGAAAAAATTGATGCCCTCTGTCGATTGGTTTCTGCCTCTGAAACGCGTAACTCCGCCACCCTCAATGAAATCAAAAGCTCTATCTTGGCTTCTGAGGCGCGTACAACTGCCTCTATTGAGGAACTGAGGGGCGAAATGTCCTCATTGGGCTCCCTCGTCAGTCGCGTTGACGAACATGATCAGCGGCTCACCGCTGTTGAGTCGGGGATCGAGCGGATCAACCATGATCTCACTTCCCTGATACGACAGCGGGACTCACCTTCCCGCTTGACCTCCGACTCAAAGGCATCGCGCGAGCTCGTTTTATCGGGTCTCCTGCTGAACATTGAGCATCCTGATATAGCTGTTGCCTCCACTCTAATGCGGGTCCTCCGGGCTGAGTGCTGGGTCCCCGATATCGTCGAAGTTCGACGTATGATCAAGCCTGCGCTGCAACAGTCCGCTAATGTTACCAGCACCCTCCCACCCGCTGCTGAGGGTCCCTCTCCGCCTAGCACTGGTTCTCCCTCTCGCGGACGGGTCTCTTTGGCGATTCTATTCAAGTCTGCCACTGCGAGGAACTCGGTACTCGATGCCAAAAAGAAGCACAAAGCTGTTTATCTCTCTGATCTCTTCCCTGGCCTTCCACGCAGTACGTTATATCTAAATGAGATGCTAACGTCTTCTACTTACTCCCTACTGCGGAGGACCAAGGAAAGGTCTAAGCAAGCCAACTACAAATATGTCTGGGTTCGTAACGGCACTATCCGGGCCAGAAAGCACGATGGCGATCCTATCATGATCATATCGGATGAGGCTGATCTTACTAAAATCGCATGACCCTCTCCTAACACTGCCGACCTCGCGGCCCTGTGCCCCGCGGCATCCACGACGCCTCCAACCGTGAAATCTTGCCTGAAATCCTGCCCAGCGACCATTTGTAACTCATCCCTTGCCGTCGTCCTCTTCAATGCCAACTCGTTGCTGGGGCACATCGACCTTGTTTCCGCCCAAGTTCCTCTCCGTGATGTGCACCTGATTGCCATCACGGAAACCTGGCTCCATGATCGTGTCCCCGACGAGTTGGTGTCTCTTGAGGGCTTCACGCTTCTTAGGAATGATCGGGTGGGCAGGATTGGTGGTGGCGTTGCCTTTTTTGTCCGGAGCAGCCTTAGGTCGCGCTTTTTAGCCTCGTCCCCTGGCCGATACTCTAACGAGACTGAATACTTGATACTGGAAGTCTGTCCGGGTACTGGCTCCCCTGTCCTAGTCGCCGTAGTTTATCGCCGACCTAAGGCTGCTCTATTTGAATGCCTCTTAACCGACCTACTTAAATTTCACCATGCCTATGGCTCCTTACTCATTCGTGGGGACTTCAATTGCGATCTTAGCAGAGCCTCGTTTGAGTCATCATCCCTTCTACAGTTTGCCTCTAGTTTGTCACTCCACGTCGTTCCATCAGGGCCTACCCACCACACACTCTCCTCGGATTCGTGGCTTGATGCTGTCCTCGTTGACTCCCCAGATCGAGTGCTTTACTTTAGCAAATCTGAGTCCCCCTTCATCGCCGGTCATGACTTGATTACCTTTGTTTATGGCCTTTCGCGGGCCGAATTCCTCCCGTTATCCGTCCCTAAACGCTCATATACTGGCTTTCAACCCGAAAGCTTTCAGGCAACGCTGGGATCCCTGCTCGCGAACCCCTTGCATCATCCTGACCGGGTTGAAGGGGATGCCACATTTTTTGCTCGCTGCACATCTAATGCACTCGATCTACACGCTCCTGTTAAGCCCCCGCCACCTGGTAAACTCCGCCCTGGTTGGCTAAAGCCTCACTTATTAGAACGAATAAGAAATAAGAATCGTCTTTACAAAATTGCCAAAAGATCTCGATCTCCCTCTGCTTGGTCTAACTATCGAACCTTTCGAAACTCGCTGTCTCTAGACATAAAAACTGCTCGTTCTGATTTTCTTAGAGGCAAGATCTCCTCAGCTCGCGGTTCTGAAGTCTGGGGAGTATTATCTGCTGCTGGCCTGCTTGGTTCTTCCCTGCCATCGCCGCTACAATTCTTCTCCCCAGACGAACTTAACCTTCACTTTGCGGCTGTGTGCAATGCTAGCCCGGCTTGCACTAGTGCCCAGCTCTCTGCAATCCTCCGGACACCTGCACCAGAACCAATCTTTCAACTCTGTCCCATTACCGCACAGGATATACTCGATACCTTGCGCTCATCTCGTTCGAAGTCTGGTGCCAGGGGTCCGGATGGAATCTCTCGCAGAGACCTGGGCAGCTGTTTCCCGGTCGCCCTTGACTTTGTTACCAACCTCTTCAACCACTGTATTGAGGATGCCGCTTTTCCTTCGCAATGGAAACTCTCCCATATCAGAGCGATCAGCAAGACAAGGATACCCCTCTCACCATCCGACACGAGGCCCATAGCCAACTTGTGCGAGATATCAAAGCTCCTCGAACGACTGGTAGATAAACAACTTTCCTCGGACCTAGAGGCCCACAACCTAATAGATCCCCGGCAGTCAGGGTTCCGTGCTGGCCACAGTACTCAGTCTGCTCTCCTGCGAGTGGTGGATGATGTCCGACTTGCCATTGATGACCGACGTGTCACAATTCTTCTTCTATTTGACTTTTCTAAAGCCTTCGACACCCTCCCCCACTCTGTCTTGTTGAGCAGGCTGAGACAAGTAGGCTGCACTGATCACGCTCTATCTTGGTTTTACAACTACCTTTCCGGACGGTTCCAGGCTGTCCTCGATGATTTCGGGAATCCCTCAACTTTCCAGGCTATCCACTCTGGTGTCCCACAAGGTTCGGTCCTGGGACCGCTTCTTTTCCAAGTATTCATAAATGGGATTGGGTCCATCCTTAGGCACTCCAACCACATACTCTTTGCTGATGACCTGCAAATTTATCTTTCCTGTCCAGTCAGTGATCTCCTCCCGGCCCTGCAACTCGCCTCATCCGACGCCTCCGCTGTTGCCGACTGGGCCACATCCAGCGGCCTCAAACTCAACGTAGGAAAGACCAAGGCGATGATTCTGGGGAGCCAGCGTTATGTAAACGAGATTTATAGTCGAGCCCTGGCTCCCATACTCGTCAATGGCAATCCCATCCCTTGGGTAACTGAGGCACGCAATCTGGGCGTCATCATCACGCCTTCCCTCAATTGGAGGAGCCAGGTGCTTGACATCTCGCGTAGAGTCTTCTCCACACTTTACCGCCTTAAACATCGGCGTGTTGCGCTCCCCCCAGATATTCGCGCCCTCCTAATCAAAACCCTGGTCTTCCCTATTTTTTATTATTGCTGCCTTGTCTATTCTGGCCTCTCAGGTATTCTTCAACTTAAACTTCAGCGTGTTCTTAACGCCTGCGTTAGGTTCGTTTTTGACCTCAGACGAGACGAACATATAACTCCTTATCGCCTTAGCAGGCTTGAGTGGATGACCCTTGGGAACAGGAGGCTCTACTTCCTGGGATTTGCTCTCTACCGAATCCTGGACACAGGCAATCCACCCTACTTGTCAGAGAGATTCGTGTCCCCGGACCAGAATGTCCGCAGAGCTGATAGATTAGCCTCTACTCAGCTCCCTTTCGTTGTTCCTCCCTTCCGAACAGAATCGCTCCGCAGCTCCTTTCTTATCTCCGCCATCTATTTTTGGCACTCTTTGCCAGCGGAGCTCCGATCTGCTACCTCCATCAACTCTTTCAAGAGTGGGCTGCGTGAGCACCTACTCCACCGAGAGCTCGATGAGCTGCTTGAGCGCGAAGAGGGGCATCTCCATGATCACCATGATCACTAGTGCGAGCGACCCCTAAACTAACTGCGCTACTGATTACTTACTTACTTATTTACTTTTAAACTACTAATCAAATTTTATATTTACCTTTCTTTTAAGTTAACTGATACTTTGTTCAATTGCTATTGCTCTACGTCAACTGTTGTTGTGTGCTATTACTGCGATCTTTACTCATACTCTACTACTGTGATCTTTTACTATTACTATTAGCAACATTCCTCATACTTTCCTTTTTTTGTTGTTGGGCTTTATCTGCTTGTGTACTACAAATTACTGTAACACTTCTTGACCTACAGACTCTCTCTAGGTCATAAATAAATAAATCAATCAATCAATCCCTCCCTCCCTCCCTCCCTCCCTCCCTCCCTCCCTCCCTCCCCCCTCTCTCTCTCTCCCTCTCTCTCTCTCCCTCCCTCTCTCTCCTCTCTCTCTCCTCTCTCTTTCTCTCTCTCTGACCTCTCTCTTTCTCTCTCTCTGACGAGGTAGACGTGTTTGACAGTTGCTCCACATTATAGTTAATTATTTAGTGGAATAAAGTGGTGTATTTGTGTAAAACGCGGGGCAATGTGATCGGCTGTGCATGGGAAACATTTTAATCTATTGAATGTCTTCGCAGCAATAGGTGCAACGGAGATAACAGCGTATTTGTATGGTAAATTTTTTCGCTTTGGTGAGGACGGTGTGATCGGCCATTATCACTGTCACGGCGAAACGTAATTTGATACTCGCGGAACGATTAGGCAAGGACAGCGACGGTGTATTAACTCAGCTGGTATGTGCTGGTGTCATTGTCGGTAAATTACCAACAACAAAAATGGATGTTACAATGGAATACGATGAGTATAGATGCTCCGCTTGCAAAAAAGCAATTAAAAGTCAGGTAGTAAAATGCAAGATTTGTCCGAAACTTTTCTACCACCCGGGGTGTGTGAGTAAACATAAGATAGTGGATAGAAATCGTGAGCTAGTACAGTGCAAGGGTCCTTTTGATACATTTAATGCGGAAGAGGAAGAACCGAAGACAGTGAAGACTACAGCAGCTGGGAATAGAGATCGACTGATGTCAACTGGATCGACTGGAAGCTCCAGAGGCGTGAGTTCATCGGGAGTGGTTGATGCCAAAATAGACTGGTTGATAAAGACAGTGAAAGAAATTAAGGATGACATTGCATGCAAGAGTGAAGTAAAGAAGATGATCCAAGAGATAGTTTGTGCAGAAATGGTGGGGGTAAAGCAACAGATAGAAGAGTTGAAAAGAATGATACTAGGAGAAGGTACGAGCGCTACAAGGGTAACCTACAGTGAAGCAGTGAAAGAAAAGAGAAAAGAAAAGGTGATTATTGTTAAGCCTAAAGTGCAACAGGAGAGCGAAGAAACGAAAAAAACAATAAAAGAGAAGGTGGATATTAAGGGTATGGCGGTAGGAATAACGAAGCTGAAGAAAGGCAGTAAAGGATCAGTGATCCTGGGATGTGAATCTGGTGAAGAAATTCAAACACTGAAGGCTGCAGTACAAGAGAAAATGGGCGAAGATTTTAGAGTTTCCGAGACAACGCAGCTGAAGCCGAAGATTAAAATAGTAAATGTGGATGAAGAGGAATTAAAGCTAACGGATGAGGAGCTTATTGACACTATTAAGACGCAGAACGGGATAGAGGAATTCGTAGGCCGAGAAATGAAAATCGTGAAAAGGCTACTCAAGAGTAGAGACCAGGAACGTAAAGGTAGAGGGTTCCGCTGAGGGCTCATTAATACTAGAAGTAGATGAGGTATCTCACGATGAGATACTGAACAAAGGTAGGATCAGTGTGGGATGGAAAAAATGTCCGGTATACAACCACGTCAATGTAAAGCGATGCTTTAAATGCTGGGGCTATTATCATATAGCGAAGAATTGTACACGAGAATAAACATGCTATAAATGTGCAGGAAATCATAATGCAAGGGAATGTACATCAAACAGGAGTAAATGTGTAAACTGTACATTTAAAAATCAGACGTATAATCTAAAAATCAATGTAGAACACAGTGCAATAGATCGGGAATGTCCTACTTATAAAAGAGCGATGCATGAAGAAAAAAAAAGAGTGGGATGGATACAGTAGCAACCACAGAAGGAAGAGAAGATATGGTATACAAATGCCCAAAGTCTGTTAGCACACAACGATGAAATACGACACCCGGTGGTTGACAGAATGAATCCTGCAATTATAGCGTTATCGGAGACGCGAGTGACTCATGATATTGAAGACAGTGAAGTGTATATGCCTGGTTATAGTGTAATCAGGTGTGATGCAGAAAATAGAAGAACGGGAGGGGTTACAGTATATGTCAGAGACGGTATTAAATACGAACTAATAATGATGAACAAATTGGAACCAAACTACTGGAGTGTTGCAATAAAGGTTAATGACAAAATATATAAGGGAGTGTTAATAGTCGTGTACCACTCACCGAGTGCACCGGACGCGGAATTTATAAGATACATAGAGGATGTAACTGAGGAACTAACGATAAATGAGGATTGTTTAATAATAGGAGATTTTAATATAGATGTCAAGGGAAACTCTTTCTATAAGCAGCTATTATTATCAGGAATGGTAAGCTTAGGGATGAAACAGTTTGTAAATGAGCCAACAAGAATAACGCAGGATAGCCGAACAATTATAGATCTGGTATTTGCAAATAAGAACGTAGAATTACAGGTGGAACACGAACCAAAAATAGCAGACCATGCGTGGATAAAAGTGCAAATAGGAACGAGCAATATAGAGAGGAAAAAGAGAGGATATAAATCTAGGAACTATAGTAAAATTGATGAAAAAGAGTTTACATCAGTGTTGAAAAATTCTGTGCGTCAATGGACAGACAGAGATATAAACTGGAAGGCAAAGATACTTGTAGATAGTATAACAGGCACCTTAGACATAGTAGCACCAAAAAGGGTAGTTAATATTCCAAGCATATGGGAAGGGAAAAAATGGTACTCTGAGGAGATAAGAAAGGCAGCAATCAAAAGGGATAACGCATACAGACAAGCAATTTATGAAGGATCGGATAGTAATTGGGAACAGTTTAAGGCAGAAAGGAATACAGTGGTTAAATTGATAAAGATGAAGAAAGAATATTATGAAGATAGGATAGATGGCAATAAGAATGACCCTACTAAAATGTGGAAAACCCTAAAGGAACTGATTAGAGGTGAACCAGTGAGAACAAGAGAAACTGGAAATATCAATTTTGAAATATTGGATGAAGAGACGCAGGGAAATATGGCTGATAAGTTTAATGTGTTCTACGTGGAAAGTATTAATAAAATAGTAAACTCAATAAAAGAAGATGTATCTAGGAGTCCAGGTAAAAGAAGAATTCTGATTGGCGGTGGTGTGGAAAATGAAAGAAGCATAGAAAATTTTGAAAATGTCGAAGTAGGGGAACTCGAGAAAATAGTTAAAGGACTACCGAAGAAGAAAGGTACAGAAGAAGGTATAACAAGTGAAATTTTAAAGATGGCGTTCAGTGAAATTAAACAGGAGTTTACTGACGTCATCAATGAATCCCTGGAAGAAGGACGATGCCCAGATAGTTGGAAAACATCTACAATTATTCCGATCCCAAAGATAGAGAAAGCAAAAAATGCAAAGGATTTCAGGCCAATTAATAAGTTACCACTGTATGAGAAGTTGCTAGAGTTAGTAGTAAAGAGTCAAATAGAAAAATATCTTGAAGCTAATGAGATTATAACAGAGCATCAATCAGGCTTTAGAAAACAATATTCGTGCGAAACGGCGATCCAAACCGTGATTGATGAATGGAAATTAAACATAAGCGAAGGGAAAATTGTTGGAGTAATCTTTATGGACTTAAAACGAGCATTTGAGACTGTGGATAGGGAACTGTTAATAGAAAAAATGTTACAGTATGGAATTAGAGGTAAAGTATTAGAATGGTTTAGATCGTACTTAAACGAAAGGATGCAAAAAGTGTTGTTCAATGAAGAATTTTCGGAAACTATTACAACGAAATACGGAGTGCCTCAAGGATCAGTATTAGGGCCTCTGCTGTTTATTATATATATAAACGATATAGTCAACATATGTCCGGAAGATTGTAGTATAAAAATGTTTGCTGATGATACATTAATATACGTGAACGGTGATAGCAGTGCTGAGGTAGAAAGAAAGATGAATGATGCATTAAACGTAGTGGAGGGATGGATGATAAGAAACAAACTGGTAATGAATGCAGAAAAGACTAAATTCATGATTGTGAGGAGTGTTAAAAAAGAAGTGAGAGGGAATATTATATTGAAATGTATGGCTGGGACTGAACTTGAGCGAGTAGAGGTAATGAAATACTTAGGTGTGATAATAGATGATAAACTGAGATTCAAAAACCATTGTGAGTATACAGGGTGTCCCAAAACTCATAATCGACCTTGCAAGAGGTGAAAGAAAATCAAATTCTGAGATGGAATTTCCTTTGCTACTTTTCTGTCCGATCATTATTTACTGAATTATTAACAAGTAAAGTCATCGAATCCCGTGAGCCGGTACAAGCGGCAGCAGTACCGACTCCAGCAGCGCAGCAACTCTATATCTAATATCCTAATCTCGTTATTAACATTGTTATTTATTTCATTCGAATATTTTTTCTTAAAACGAGTATTTAATACTTAATATGTTATATGGCATAGCCTTTTGAGCCAATAACAATCGTATAACGACTCGCCATTGACGCAGCGAGTCTAATAATAAAATCAAGAAAGATTTTTATCTACTTATTGGTTAGAGCTTTATACAGATCATTCGTCTTCTTATACGTAGTTCCAATTTTCTTATCAAGCTGAGCTTGAAGATGGGTGGAGCCTTATGAGAAAATAGGAACTACGTACACAAAACCGAGAGATTTGTATTGCAACCGCCGTTCTCCCCGTTTCCCCTTCCTAGGTGGACACGGAGATACCGGTGTCGACAAATCCTGCCCCTTCGTCCCTTCCCGCGAGGGTAAGGGTCGTTTTAGGGAGGGCACCCTTGCTCGCAAGAGCTCCAAGGGGGTTATTGGGCGCCAGTCACGATTCTTTTTTGGGGATCCTGACGCGGTACGCAAGAAAACGAAACAAAAAAAAGATACTCCTGAAAACAACAAAAAGGAGATGCACAGACAAAAAAAAACAATGATCACGAGAGGGAGTAAAGGGGGGGCTCGGCGAACTCAGGGAGGGCAGGAGTCCCAGAGGGGATCCTGCCTCCTTCTCAGAAAAAAAAGGAGACTCACGCGAGATATGACAAAAAAAAGGCGCAACGGCGCAATTTATTGATAACAAAAACTTCAAATATAATTTCGTGAATAAAAAAAATGAATTCGCGGTACAAGAGAAAGGAAAAAAAACGCGGCGAAAATCAAAAATAAGAAAAATAAACGTAATTCTATCCAATAATAAAACTAAGAAAATTCGGTACTGAGATGAACGGGGGGAACGCGACAGAAATTTTTGAAATATAACGCACGGACAAAAAAAAAGAAAGAAAAATAAAGAAATTCGTTAAAAAGAAAAAAAGAACGCGAAACCGTGTTACAACTCGAGCGTACGGGGGCACAGCAAAAGATAAGAGGGGATGCTCAAAAAGGGGGACAGAAAAGACGCGATGGGGGCTCAACTAAGCCGGAAAAGGGACTGCAACCAAAAACTTTACAAGAGAGGACGAGAGCGGGAACAAAAAAAAAGAAAAGAACGAATAAAAAGGGGGAATGAGAAACGAGAAAGGGTACGGTACCCTTCTCGCTATCTTTTTTCGCCGGATGGGTCGCCGATGGCGTGGTGACAATCCGCCTCCGCTCCAGGGGACTTCGCTCGTCCTTCAAAGACCCACGGCACACCACCCCAACAACACAAAAAAAACCACACGGGCGAAAAGAAAATTCCTTTTTCTTATTCTTTTTCTCTCACTCCTTCCATTCGGTATGCAGCACAAGACTCGTTAGCCTATTCACGTGGCACGGCTCGGCGGTCCAAGTATCTCTGGAGTTCGGCGCTAATTTGCGGGACCTCCATGCTGCAATTTCCCCTTCCAGGGGAGTCCGCTACTTAATTGGGCCAAGAGGTGCTGACCTCTTTCCGCTAGGTCTTCGGGTCGATAGCCTCTACTACTTTCCTTCCTTATCCAAGGATTCGTCGCCGGCGAATCTTCCTTATCGGCGTAGACCTTCTTTTGTCGCCATCCAGCAATAAGGGATCCGCGAACGAGGGTACCGCAACGGGAATAATTCTTTAGGGTCCCAAAAAGGGAAAAGGGGAAATTCGCGAGGGAGGAAAGAGGGTTTCAGAGTAGGGGAAAAGGGAGGCTGTGTCCTCACCTATTCTTACATGGAGCTAAAATAAACGTCACGGTTTCGCACAATTACACAATAAATTCCTGAAAAACAATCTTACACAATGGGAATAGCTCAAAACAAAAAAAGAATATAATACAGTCAATTTCGACATGGTACGCATAAGAAGAAATAACATGATAATAGAATGATAAAAAGAAGCATAAAGAAAAGAAATACTAGACAGGCGCTTGACTAATGTTTAAGGGCCCCCCTCCTCTCAGGGAGATCCCTGGACTTCGCCATAGCCGCCAATAAAATCAATGATAATCATTAAAAAAAATATTCGATAACAATGACAAAAAAAGACAGAGAAAAGAAATAATAGAAAAAAGAAAGAGAAATAGAAAGTGCTCCCACCTGGAGGGGTGGCAAAATGCCACGTCACAGTATAAAACCAAGAGTGGAGTAAAATTTCTCTCAATATCATTTGTGATGGGGTTTTTACGGACCCCATCCAAATCTTTTGAGAATTATCCGGAGGTCCTCTTAAAGGAACCTTTCCGGAATATCCGGGGAAATGTCCAGCACGGGAATCTAACGAGAATCCCGTGTAAATGAAGAAGCACGTCGTTACCCCTGGGCACCATAACCTAATCAGTCCATCTTGACTTACGTTCTGTTATTTCTATTTCACAAAACATTTCGTCTGGCCACTCACACGTGCCGGTATCGATCGAGGATCGGCACGCCACTAGCCTGGGGAAATATCGCCGACTCACCAGGCCGACTAGGACCATCGCCATCTTAACCAGGAGGGATATTTAAACATCGCCGAACTGCTAACGTCGCCGATGGAAGAGGATCCATCCTGCCGTAATCCGAAATCAGAAGAAATCGGATAGAACAGCTTCCGGCCCGGACAAGAAGAACTCCGACCTTCCTGTTCGGAGATCCTCCACGGACAGACATCCGGAAGAACTCCACCAACGATCCAGATTTCGTATCTTCCCGCATGATAAGGAGATCGCCCGTAGTACCAAGGGCAGCACAACGCAGAGGCAACGAACGATTTCAGCGCTGCGATACGGATCGTTATCCCCCTCCAGCCGGACTACCGGTAGATCTCGGGAAGAAGACGACGAAATCGAGATTCCTGTGCTGGATATCGGTGAGGCAAGACCGCCGCCTCCCTGGCCACCGCCCGGCGCCATTTTAAGGACCAACGATCCCCGTCGAATCAGATAAGGAACGAGCGAGGTTCCTTCGTTATTGTAAAGGGGTGAGTGACGCTTACCGGCGTCTCCGACTTTTCGTTTTGTGTCATTTTGATTGTACGTTTTCGAACCGTACCGGTTAGTACGACCGCGTTCCGGTCGCCCGGTCGAATTTGAACGATTCCGGGAGGAGAGTAACCGACTCTCTTCCACGTGGCTCGCCCGGAATCCGGGATTCCGGCTCGCGGTAACGTGCCCAGGGGAAACCGACCGGCTTCTCCGGCAGGTCCCACATGTTAAATCTGAGTAACTAAATTGTGATTCTCGAAATTTTATTGTTGAAGAGTGTGAGTGCGAGAGTGAACGAGAGAGAGAGAGAGTGAGAGAGTGCGGTCCGGACGTATCCCGGCCGACATCTTGTATTTTTGAACTAACGGTTATATTGGCGGACTAGTAAATTCGTTTGTATGCTCGGTTCAAATTATTATTAAATATAGCCCGGCCGATCCGGTTTTGTCATTTATTATTTAACGAGTTCGGGAGTTTTCTTTTTCCTGATTCCCCGTTTCTCAAGATTTTCAGCACCCAGCACCGCCAGGCGAATCCTGGCTGGCGCCCAACGGTTCAATTAAAGTGCACGTGGTGAGGTTCCCCGAGCCTCGCGAAATACCACGTCACACATTATATCAGTCACTGACTCCATGGCGAGTCGTACGGGTATTATTTTCTTACAAGATTATACGACAAAATATTAAGTGTTAAATACTTGTTTTAAGCATTAACATACGAAATATTTAATGGTTAATCCCCTGTACGGAAGCCCAGACATGACAACACAGCCAAGTATCGGCCAGAGCATGGTTTACAATAAATGGCCATAGATCCGTTCGCCGTTCACGGCCCACGAATGGCATAACCCTGGCAGCCGTCCTATAAAGGGAAGCCTAGACGTGGCTACAGAAACCAGCTATCGGCCAGAGTATAGTTTTCCGTCCGCGGTTCACGGCCCACGAATGGCAAAGCTCTGGCTACCATTACCCTTTGAATTTTAGAATTCTTTACTGGCAATTGGCGATTTACTGGGCCACCGTCACACAATGTAATGGGCATTAGAAACTCGCAATCGTTAATTAATTTTCGAAATAGTTGTTATCTTTTAATTAATTTGTTAGGATACAACTTAAGAATAATAATATAAGTAAAATTAATAAATTGTTGATAAAAAACGTTAATTATGGCACAGTATTTAATCGTGCCGAGAATTTATAATTGATAAGCTTTAAGATGAGAAATAACTTTTATTCATTTTCAATTAATTTTTACTAAAATTCGCTTTTTTGAATATTTATTCAATTCAAATGCATGCGTTTTGTATAATAGAAAAGAATTTATTAGAAAAGATTTGTTTTTATCAAATTATTAATTTATTCTACTTCATCCCAATTGAACACTACATTTTTATATTCTTCCTGTTTAATATTTTTAATAATTACTCCTAAAAAATGAAATTTCCTTTATTATATGTACTATTCCTTTTAAATGAAAAAGTAAAATATTATCGAAAGGATGACATATTGAATTAAACACTTGCATGTTTGATTTCAATCCTAGTTATTTAAAATCTTATTTTTTATTACAATTTAAAATTACTTATGCATTTTTATCAAAATACGTGGTACCGGAAAAGAAAATTCGTATCTTTTCCGGTTTTTTTTTCGAAATTATTCATAACTCACTAATTAATCGATTAATTATTCATCATTCATATGTTACAAATGTATTTGTTGAGAATTTCCAAACGTCAGAGGAATTGAAAAATTTACCTGGAAAAGTGGCAAAAGTCTCCGAAGCAAATAATCGAGAAGGAGGGCGAATTATTAGATCAGCATCGAAAAAACTTAAATGTTAAATATTATAAGCTTTCAATATTGTAATAAGTTTTAACATAGTTATTCATAACTTTGATAAATAATTGCAGATTTTTTTTTCAATAAAAGTGTCTTAACAATCGATGAACAATTAAGCGGATGCCTGTATTGGCCGCATCTGGCTGTCATTGCTGAACCAACATTGAAAAGTGTGTAATAGTATATCATTGGCTACATTGATGGGCTATTAAAGACTACCGTTCGTGGCCCAATACATATCACCATTAAAGGGCCAAAGTTATCATCCATCCAAGAACTTTTCAGTACTGGCCCATTCGTGGTCGTCGTTAATAAACCATTAATGGGAGCCTGGCCGCCAATAATGGCCCATTAATGACCCTGTTGTTTTACATTACATGGGCTATTAAAGGCTGTTGTTCTTGGCCCAATACATTTCACCGTTAAAAGCCCCAAGTTATCATCCAAAATTTTTCAGTACTGGCCCACTCGTGGTTGCCATTAATGGACCATTAATGAGAGCCCGGCCACCTATACTCGCCCAGTAATGGGCTTGTTATTTTTCCCTACATGGGATATCGAATAAAAAGTGATTGAAATTAACTATCAAAAGGCAAACAATAGAAAATAGAAAATTTCTTTACTTTTGATTTATATTTAATATACATATTTATTTACTTAAAACCTAAAGGCGCTGAAGGAAGTTTTGGAGATAAGAAAAATCCAGAAAACGAAGAAAATATTCTAATTCAGATAGAGGAAATACCAACAACCAGTTGTCAAAACATCACAAGAGTGACCGAAATTTCAAAATCGACAGCAAAGCAGGTGCTTCGATCAAACCATTTCCATTCGTATCATTTCACTGTCGTTCAGTCTTTATCCAGAAGACACAAATTTGCACATCCAATTCTGTCGAGAATTCCTGAAATTGTATAATCAAGATGAAAACTTATTAAGCAATGTCTTGTGGACAAAGTCTGTCTATCCACGCGAGTAAGGTCGTTTAACACATTGCGTACGGCGCTCTACGCGTTCGACACGTGCTCAAAGCCCGCACATTTATAAGATATGGTACGTACGATGATCAGCACAGATTTACTGATGTACTGGCTATAATGATTGATCATCTCATATGCTCGGAATGTCGAAATTCACTAATCATTTGTCTTAAGAATGGGAGAGGCTTCGTTATCCTGGTAACGTAACAAAAAAATTTGCCGCTGTTTGTTGCGATTGAATAAAAAAAAATGAAAACGAGATATCTCGTGACCCGGCCGCAACGTTCAATTTGCCAAAAACGAGATATCTCGTGCCCCGTACGCAATGTGTTAATAAGCATTATTTACATTACCATGTAAAAGGAAAATTCCAGTGACCAGCATTTCGAAATCGACAGTGGGCGAAGCAGGCAGCATCGCCTCTATTCATACCATTTCATTGCCGTTCAGAATCTCCATTCAAGAAGCAGAGAAGTGCGGAGAAAATTCTTCAGAGTTTTTGAAATTACATAATCAAGATGCCCACTTCTTGACTAATTTCATGTGTACAAACGAAAGAGCTCACGCGAGCAGGGATATTTAACAAGCCTACTTTTCATTATTGAACAGTGGAAAATCCTCTCTGCCATTTCAATATGTTTTTCGCGCTTCTTTTTCATACTCATAAATGATGAAAAAGGACAATAGTGAAATAAAATCAATAACAAAGTTAAGAACAAGATTAGGGTATTAGGTATAGAGTTGCTGCGCCGCTGGAGCCGGTACTGCTGTCGCTTGTACCGGCTCACGGGTTTCGATGACTTTACTTGTTAATCATTCAGTAAATAATGATCGGACAGAAAAGTAGCAAAGGAAATTCCATCTCAGAATTTGATTTTATAGTGAAAAAGGTTGGAAAAAAAACGAGTTTTTTGAACAGGATAGGGCAGTATATATCAGCATATACTAGATGTATCATATATAAGGCAATAATAGCACCTCATTTCGAGTATTGTGCAACACTGCTTGTAGGTATGGGTGAAACAGAGTTGAGTAAACTGCAGATAGTGCAGAACAGAGCGATGCGAGTCATATTGCAATGCAGCAGGTATACAAAGGTAGACGATATGCTACAAGCCGTCCGATTTATGAGTGTAAGACAGAGACTGTATTATAACGTGGGTATATTTATTTTTAAGGCCATCAAGAAGCTGCTACCGAAAGAATTATCGAGTAAGTTTGAAATTGTACAATTAAGAACAGGTCGGGTAACACGGCAAGCGGAGAACATAGCGATACAGTTTAGAAAGACAAGAAGCGCGCAAAAGAGCATGTTTTATGAGGGAGTGAAAATGTATAATGCGTTACCTACAGAGGTCAAAGGTTGTGAAAGATTAGTCCAATTCAAGAGTATGTTGAAAGCATTTGTTGTGAGTGAAATCAAATGAGTACAATGTAGATGTAAGATCCATATGTAACAACAAATAGCTGAGAAAGCTAATAAACATCAATCAATCTCCCTCTCTCCCTCTCTCTCTCTCTCTCTCTCTCTCTCTCTCTCTCTCTCTCTCTTCTGCGCATGCTTTGCTCAACTGCGCTTTCCTGCTACCTATAATTTGCAAAGCCGAGCAATCATCGTGCATGCGCTTTTCTGAACTTTCATATCTTGGCACGGCCTAACCTAAAAGCCTAAGCAGTCTCAGCTATCTCCCTCTCGACGTGTCTTCGCGCCTTTCTCTTGGACTCCTGCTTCCATTGGCTACCTATCATGGACGCTACGAAGTGCGGGAAATGCGAACGTTGGGCAGTCAATGCGAAAGTAACTTGCTCCGTCTGCCTTACCACCTTCCACACGAGCTGCGCCGCCGATTATATTTCACGAATCGCGGCTCGCGATTGCTGCAAGTCGTCGCTCCCAGCTTTGTTCAAGGCCTTCTCGGGACAGGGGTCGGGACGCAAACTGAACTGCACTGATGTCATAGCGCGGGCGAGTCCACATGGACCCAGGGACTATGTAGAAGTAAGTGCCAACGCGCCCTCCCATCCCACTACCATCCCAATCTTGACGATGACGACAGCGACTGTGACAACTACTACTACTCACTCTACCACCACTACCTCGTACTCAGTACCTCGACCGTGTGTCTCCCACGTTGCCTCCCCCCCTCCCCATGTAGGCCCAGCTGCTTTCTTACCGCTGACTGGTACCTCGTCAGTCAGCGGATTGCCTACCTTCGGATCGCCGGTGGTCGCTGCCTCGAGTGTCCCCTCCTCAGCTGTTTCCGAGGTGTCAGATCAGCTTTCTCTTTCAGGGAAGCTTGATCGCCTCACTCTCCTTATAATTAGCCTTGAGAGGACTACTTCGGCGACCATCAGCGAGATTTCATCTAAAATTGATACACTGGGCCACTTGACGAGTAGGGTGAACGAACATGATGCTCGTCTTGCCGCTCTGGAGTCCGTGGCCGGGGGGGTCTCTGGCCGACTTGCTGCGTTGGAGCAGCGGCTTGGGGCCCCCCCGCCCCCGGAGTCTAGGACGGCGAGAGAGCTCATCGTTTCTGGTGTTCCTCTAGGCACCCAACTGCCCAACGAGGAATTAACTTCCACAGTTTTTAAAACACTTGGTGCGGCGTGCTGGCTACCTGATGTGATCGGCGTTAGGATGATGTCTGGTGCCACTACTGGAGGCTCACGTGTACCTCCAGCAGGCGGCTCCGGCTCTCCTTCTCTCATCGCCTCTACTTCCACTTCCTCTTCCCCCATGACATCCGGCCATCCTTCGCCGCATCAACGACGCAATTCTCTCTCTCTTGTGGTCACCCTCAAATCAAACTTAGCCAGGAATTCCGTCATTGACTTGAAAAGAAAGCATGGGCGCATCGAGGTGTCCAAATTGTTTCCTGGCCTCCCCGCCACCCCTTCTGCCTTGATAAACGTCAATGAGATGTTACCACCCAGAACCTACTCCCTGTTGCAGCAAGTTAGGGTTCGCGCCAAAGCGCGCGGCTTCAAATACACCTGGGTGCGTGACGGCGTCATTCGGGTCAGGAGGGAGAGTGGGGGGGCTGTTGAAGTCATAAATGCGTTGACTGACCTTGATGGGCCCGGTTAATAGTAATTTCAACTATAACCTCCATAACTTTTTCCTTCCCACCTAATGCGCGAGGGCACTTCACTCTACTTCAATTCGCCATGAATCTATCCATAATCAAATTAATAATAGTATACAATGCTACTTATCTTATACTGTTCCAATGCTTTGCTTAGATACCTTATGCTCTCTTCTGCTTTATGTATATTTCTTTTATATTACTCCGTAACTTAATGTTACCAGCATCTTCATCACTACTTCTCAAATTGTTACACTGTTTACTGTACTACTTCTCTTATTGCCTACAGTTCGCTACGGCAAATAAACAAATCAATCAATCAATCAATCAATCAATCTCTCTCTCTCTCTCTCTCTCTCTCTCTCTCTCTCTGTCTGTCTGTCTGTCTGTCTGTCTGTCTCCCCCCCCCCCCCCTCTCTCTCTCTCTCTCTCTCTCTCTCTGCTGTCAAGTAAGTAGCGCTGACATCTTTTTTCTTACGATCCGTGTCTTTTGGCCTCTAACTGCTGCTATCTGCCTTCGGGCCTTCTCTGTTTCAGCCCAGTAGTTTGCGTAAGTGCATTTATCAACCTTACTGTATAAGCAAACCTGGGCAACGCTTGTGCATGCCTTTTATCTGCACTTTTCTACTGCATCTGTTGGCCCTAACCTCATCGAAACGGTGTAGCCGGTTTTGGCGGCATAACGTCTACTTCTGCTTCTCTTGGACCTGCTCTCCCATTGGCTACAGCACCGCGATCAACTGCCAATGGAGTCTGCGACCTGTGCGAGGTGTAAGACCCCAGCCGTTGAAGCCCGCATCGCTTACCCGGAGTGTGCGCGCGTTTTTCATCCCAGCTGTGCCGACATCTATCTTACGCGTTCTGGAACTCGGCAGTGCTGCCGCATGGCTCTCCCGCTGCTTCTCAAGAGATTTGGTAAAGTTTCCAAGGATCGCTCAGTGCCTCTGTCCTCTTCCACCTGTGATGTCTCGCGATCGCCGCCAATCAACGCTATACCACCTCTTTCTTCCACCACCTCTACGTCAACTGTGACTACCACCTCTACCACTTCTTCTTCCCACTCGTCGGCTACCTCTGCCACTTCGTTCGTTTCTCGATCGCCGCTGTCGTCCATTCTGCCTCTCAGTATGCCATTGGATTCTAGTGCGAATCTTTCACTTGGCTCCCCAACTGGCGACGCCCTACTGGATAGAATCGATGCTCTCTGCAAATTAGTTTCTGCCTCTGAGGCCCGAAACTCAACCGCTTTAGGCGAAATTAAGAGCTCCATTCTGGCCTCGGAAGCCCGGACAGCCGCTTCTATTGAAGTATTAAGGGGTGAGGTTTCTGCGCTGGGCTCCCTCGTTGGCCGTGTTGACGATCACGACAAACGGCTTACAGCTATCGAGTCGGGGATCGAGCAAATCAGTCGCGATCTTGCTTCCCTTCAACGGGGACGGGATTCGCCTGGCCGCACGACCGCCGACTCAAAGGCATCACGGGAACTTGTCCTATCGGGTCTCCCTATGAATATCCAGCAACCTGACATAGCCGTTGCTAATTCTTTATTAAGGGTCCTTCGGGCCGATTGCTGGATCCCGGACATTGTGGAAGTCCGGCGTATGGTTAGATCCGCGCAGCAACCACCCGCTACTGCTCCAAACCTCCTCGTGCCTTCTACTGGTGACGCCTCCACTCTTCATTCACGTCCTTCTCATGAGCGTGTCTCTCTGGCGATCTTATTCAAGTCTGCCACGGCGAGGAACTCGGTGCTTGATGCCAAAAAGAAACATAAATCGGTCTATCTTTCCGATCTTTTCCCTAGCCTTCCGCACATTAGCATTTATTTAAATGAGATGCTCGCCTCATCTACTTACTCCTTATTGCGGAAGACCAGGGAAAGATCTAAGCAGGCCCAGTACAAATACGTCTGGGTTCGTGATGGCACCATCCGGGTCAGGAAACACGATGGCGATCCTGTACTCGTCGTATCGGATGAGGCTGACCTGACTCAAATCGCATGACCTTCTCCTATCGCTACAGTCCACGCAGCCTTGTGCCCTGCGACATCTGCGGCACCACCAGCTACAAATTCCCACCTTAAATCTTGCCCAACCACCATCTGTAGATCATCTCTCACAGTCGTACTCTTCAACGCCAACTCGTTGTTGGGGCACATCGATCTTGTCTCCGCTCAAATCCCCCTCTGTGATGTGCACCTGATTATTGCCGTCACGGAAACCTGGCTCCACGATCGTGTCCCTGACGAGTTGGTGTCTCTCGAGGGCTTCACCCTGATTAGGAATGATAGGGTGGGCAAGATTGGTGGTGGTGTTGCTTGCTACATCCGGAGCAGCTTTAGGTCGCGCTTTCTAGCCTCTTCTCCCGGCCGCTTCTCTAACGAGCCCGAGTATTTGATACTCGAAGTTTTGCCGGGCACTGGCTCTCTCATCCTAGTGGCCATTGTCTATCGCCGACCCAAGGCTGCTCTATTCGAATGCCTCCTGACGGATCTCCACACATTTCATCATGCCTACGGCTCAATCCTTATCCTTGGAGATTTTAATTGTGACCTTAGTCGAACCTCATTTGAGTCATCTTCCCTTCTGCAGTTCGCCTCCGCCTTATCACTGCACATCGTACCTTCGGGGCCAACTCACCACACGTTCACCTCTGATTCGTGGCTCGATGCTGTCCTAGTAGACTCTCAAGATCGAGTGCTGTGCTTCAGTAAGACGGAGTCCCCCTTCATCGCCGGTCATGATATGATAACCTTCGTTTACGGCCTTTCGCGGGCCGAGTTCCTTCCGTTGTCTGTCCCCAAACGCTCTTATACTGGTTTCCAGCTAGAAAGCTTCCAGACAACGCTGGGATCTCTGTTCGCGAATTCCTTACCTCACCCTGACCGAGTTGAGGGGGGTGCTTCCTTTCTTGCTCGCTGCATAACCAACGCACTCGACCTCCATGCACCAATGAAGCCTCCATCTCCTGGCAAACTCCGCCCTGGTTGGCTCAAACCTGTCCTCTTAGAACGGATTAGGACAAAAAATCGTCTCTACAAGAAGGCTAAAAGATCTCGCTCCCCTGCTGTCTGGACGACCTACCGAACTTTTCGTAACTCACTGTCCCTAGATGTCAGGGCTGCTCGCTCCGACTTTCTTAGAGACCGGATCTCCTCGGCTCGTGGCTCTGAAGTCTGGGGAGTCCTATCTGCCGCCGGCCTGCTCGGTTCCTCCTTACCGTCCCCACTGCGTTTCTTCTCCCCAGATGATTTGAACCAGCACTTCGCGGCAGTGTCTAATTCTAGCCCGGGTTGCACCGACGCCCAGTTCTCTGCTATCCTCCGGACACCTACACCAGAACCAACCTTTCAACTTCAGCATGTTACCGCTCAAGATATCCTCGATATCTTGCGCTCCTCTCGTTCGAGGTCTGGTGCTAGGGGTCCGGATGGAATTTCTCGCAGAGACCTGGGTAGTTGCTTCCCAGTCGCTCTTGATTACATTGCTAACCTGTTCAATCATTCTATTGACGATGCCGTCTTTCCTTCGTAGTGGAAACTCTCACATGTCAGAGCGCTCAGTAAGATTAGGATTCCTCTCTCACCTTCCGACACGAGGCCCATAGCCAATCTTTGTGAGATATCCAAGCTCCTGGAAAGACTGATAGGTAGTCAACTTTCCTCCCACCTTGAGGCCCACAACCTGATTGACCCTAGACAATCAGGGTTCCGTCCTGGCCACAGTACCCAGTCTGCTCTCCTGCGAGTGGTGGATGATGTTCGTCTTGCCACAGATGACCGACGTGTCACTATCCTTCTCTTGTTCGATTTCTCTAAAGCATTCGACACCCTCCCCCACTCTGTCTTGTTGAGCAGGCTGAGGCAAATAGGCTGCTCTGACCACGTCTTGTCGTGGTTCAGAAGCTATCTTTCGGGACGGTTCCAAGCGGTCCTCGACGATTTCGGCAAGCCCTCAGCTTTCCAGCCTATTCACTCTGGTGTCCCGCAGGGTTCGGTCTTGGGGCCGCTCCTTTTCCAAATCTTTATTAACGATATTGGCTCCGTCCTTAAGCATTCCAGCCACGTCTTGTTCGCCGATGATCTCCAAATTTACCTTTCTTGCCCAGTCAGTAATCTCCTTCCGGCCTTACAACTCGCCTCATCCGATGCTTCTGCTGTTGCCGACTGGGCTGCATCTAGCGGTCTTAAGTTGAACGTGGGCAAGACCAAGGCGATGATTCTGGGGAGCCAGCGCTACGTGAACGAGATATATGCTCGAGCCCTGTGTCCCGTCCTTGTTAATGGTGATCCCGTCCCTTGGGTCACCGAGGCACGCAATTTAGGTGTCATTATCACACCTTCTCTCAGCTGGAGGAGCCAGGTGCTCGACATCTCGCGGCGTGTTTTCTCTACGCTCTACCGCCTCAAACACCGGCGCGCTGCGCTCCCCCCAGATATTCGCGCCCTCCTAATCAGAACCCTGGTCTTCCCCATTTTTGACTATTGCTGCCTTGTCTACGCCGGCCTAACTGGCATCCTGCAGCTTAAGCTGCAGCGTGTTTTTAACGCCTGCGTGAGATTTATTTTCGATCTAAGGCGTGATGAACATATCACACCGTATCGCCTGGGCAGGCTTGAGTGGTTATCGCTTGAGAGCAGAAGACTCTACTTCCTAGGATCTGCGCTCTACCGTATATTGAACACAGGCAATCCACCCTATTTGAGTTAGAGGTTCGTACCCCCAGACCCTAATGTCCGCCGAGCTGACAGGTTAGCTGCTAGCTACTCAGCTCCCGTTTATTGTTCCTCCCCTCCGGACGGAATCACTCCGCAGCTCCTTCCAGGTCTCCGCCACCCAGTTCTGGCACTCCTTACCAGCCGACCTCCGATCCGCTCCTTCTATTGACTCCTTTAAGAGTGGGTTGCGGAATTATCTGCTAAGGGGAGAGCTCGAACAACTGCTCGATCGCGAAGGTGGTTCTCAGCATTGAGCCAAATTTACCTTAATTTACTTTTATTTAATTTCATCAATTTATTAACTGCTGTACTTAACTATAGTCACAACTTTGTAATCTTTACTTGTAACGCTTTATCTCCACTACTATTATCCATGTTTGCAACTATTGCTTCTATTGTAAAAATTGCTGTACTCTCCTTGACCTATAGATTTTCTAGGTCATAAATACAACTATCTATCTATCTATCTATCTCTCTCTCTCTCTCTTCCCTTCCTCAAGCTCTAACCCTGGCTCCCTCTATCCCGGCCTTTAAAAATCAGTTGTATGATTACCTTCGCGAGATTGAGCTCGATGAGCAAAACCAACAACACCCTCCTATTCAAAGCGCTCATTAATTAATTCCTTTTTTTTCTTTTTCTTTTTCTGTACTCTTTTTTTCTCGCAAAATGTTATATCTACTTGTATTACTTCTATTATCTGTAAATAACCGCACTTTGTCTACTTTGTTAATTCACTTCTTCCACATCTACATGTATATCCATATTTACTTGTATAATTTCTATTTCTATACCACTGTATCTGTTTCTTCATCAAACCTTGCCTAAAAGCTTGCTAAGGCATAAATAAACAAACAATCAATCAATCTCTCTCTTTCTCTATATTTTTAGGCATATGAAACAATTCCTAGTATGGGGGCCTTTCGAGAAAAATATAGGGATGGCAAGGAGAAATAGGTATAAACATATCAATAGTAAATATAACTATTCGACCAATTAGGTTGATGCGCATGAAATGTCGCATTTTTAACACGTTCGGCCCCGCGTCACCCGTACTTTGGTGATGAGTTTTTCTAGCAAAATAAAAAAACACAATTAAAGGGAGTCAAACAATTTAACACATTCGGCCCCAAGCGTGATTCGGTTGAGTTTCTCGCGGGCCCATAAAAGCGTCACCCATATATGGGTTTTGCCCTTTAATTGTGTTTTTTTATTTTGCTAGAAAAACGTTCGGCCCCGCGTCACCCAAGTACGGGTGACGCGGGGCCGAACGTGTTATTTATTGAATATACAGGATGTTCATTTGGAAACTTTCCAGCTGAATATTTCGAAAAGTATAAGAGATATTTAAAAAGTATAAAACATGTGTCCAAGTATTTCGAGGGGGAAGAAGGGGGGCAGTATCAGTTTTTCATTTGGGTAGCGTTTTCAAAGGCATTTGACGGTCAACTTTGTTTTTTTAAGTGGAAACCTCTATTTTTTATTATGGGATGTTATTGTACGTAAAAATAGTGCTCGGAAAAAAGTTTCCTATAAAGATTGCTGGTTTTTTTACGTACAAAAAGATCCCATAATAAAAACTGAAGGTTTCCTTTTGAAAAAACAAAGTTGATCTTCAAATGAACTTGAAAACGCCACCCAAATAAAAAAACTGATACTGTCCCCCTGTTTCCCCCTCGCAATACTTGGACACGTGTTTTATACTTTTTAAATATTTTCCATACTTTTCTACATATTCAGCCGGAAAGTTTACAAATGAACACACTGTATAATACTGCATATCTTTTATCAAAAGCTGTTCAATCAATCAAAATATGCTCTATTCGCTTCCTTGAAATAAATACATTTTGCTTCAGGTACCTGAAGGAAGGGTCATTTGCTTTACATACAGGGTGCGCCATCTCTAGGTACCATATGTTAAACGCTAAAACAATTGATATTAATAAATATTTCGAAGAATATTTTAGCTCATTCTATAGCTCACTTCATACCATTAGTCATCATGTATAACTTAACGCCAGCACAACGCACCGATATTGTCGAAATATATTTTAGAGAACAGTCCTCATTTATCAAAACTTTACGTGGTATGAGGCAGAAGTATGGACGAAATTTCAACGTTACGTGGAAGACTGTATCAAAAATTATTCAGAAGTTTCGTGCTAGTGGCAATGTTAGTGATCGTGCAAAATGTGTGAGACAGCGTCAAAGTCGCAGCAGGGAGAACATCGAGCTTGTTCGGGCCGATGTTGAGAGGGAACACAATTTGTCGTATCGCCGCCGTGCTCAACAACTTGGTTTGTCTGGAACAACATTGAGGCGTATTCTCAAGCACGATTTACATCTTTTCCCTTATAAAATCCAAATTACGCAACAGTTATTGCCAACTGACAAGCCAAAGCGTTTGAATTATGGAAATGAGATGCTTCGTTTGGCGGAAAACGAAAGTTCATTTTGGACGAAAATCATCATGAGCGATGAAGCTCATTTCACACTGAATGGACAAGTCAACAAACAGAATAGCCGTTACTGGGGTGTTGAAAACCCAAATGTAACGCATCAGAAGCCTCTCTACGACCAAAAAGTCACTGTTTGGTGTGGCGTCAGTGCCACAAAAGTTTACGGACCGTTCTTCTTCGAGGACGACAAAGGAGTCCCAGTAACCGTCAATGGAACACGTTATCGAAGCATGATTCAAGATTGGTTTTGGCCGCAAATCGCTGAAAATGGTTCAGAGCAGTTGTGGTTTCAACAAGACGGTGCGCCATGTCACACTGCACGAGAAACAATGACTCTCCTCAGAAGATTGTTCCCGAATCGTTTGATCTCAAAAAATGGCGATTACGATTGGCCACCGCGTTCGCCGGATTTGACGCCTCCAGACTTTTTCCTGTGGGGATATTTAAAGTCAAAAGTGTATGTTGGCTCGCCAGGGACCCTCCAGGAGCTGAAAGATGCAATCCGCAAAGAAATATCGGAAATAATGCCCGAAACGCTGCAAAAAGTTATGGAAAATGCCCGAGAACGAGCATTTCTTTGTGTCGGTAACAAAGGCGACTATTTGGCCGACGTTGTGTTTAAAAAATGAATTTATTGTATTGGTATAAACCAAATAAAATAAATATAGCAAACCGAAGTCGATTTAATTACGCTTTCCCTATATATAAACATTTAACATATGGTACCTTGAGTTGGCGCACCCTGTAGCTTGTAGAATAGGCAGGTAATGCCAGATTTGTCCGCCTATTCTTATTCTCCTTCTCTCTCCACAACATGTTGAACAGAAAGGATAGGTGATATAGGGTATTTCCCTTTTTCCTCTTATGGAAAGATATACAGGGTGTCCGGTATAAGGTGCCGCACCCGAAAACCCCAGAAAGATGCTGAAAAATGGAGACGAAAAGTCCTGTACCATTTTTGGAAATTCGGATTAATTACTGATTTTAATTAACCTTTTTACGCCGGGGATGGCCGATATATCGGCTACCTTACATGTGCCACATATATGGGTAGTTGACTGAAGATAAATAATGTTTTTTTTCTGCAAATCTATGTGTTTTATCAAAAATTGATTTTACACTTTTTCCCGGCGTTAAAAGGTTAAAAGGTTCCGGCCAATCAGAATGACGGAACGTCTTGGTAGGCATTGTGACGTGGATCTCGCTCTCCTAAGACAGAGGACCGTAACCCCTGTCACGTCACTTCTTATCACCTGAAAATCTTCTAAAAAGGAAAGAAATCCAGGTCGCGGGCGTCAGATGCAATGCACCGCGTCGACCAGCTCAGGTCGCGAGAATGGTAGAGGGGAGGGTTCGTTAGAAAACGACACGAAGAAAAATAAATGAAAATAAATATATTCAATAAAAAAAAGACATCCGGTAGAATAATAATTATAAAAAAAGACTATAAAAATGCAAAAAAAAGGAACTAAGCAAAAAAGAAGAACTAGAAGGGGGCGAAGTCCTGTCGGCCCCTTCGAGACAGCTGGGGTCGAGCACGTAATGGGAGCTCGCTCGGAGAGGGCCACCGGCAAGACTTGGGTGGCTCAACCTCTGAGCTGGCTCGAATTCGTTTCAATAAAAAAAAAGATAGCCGTGGGGGGACTCACGATGACTCCCAGGTCGCCGGAACTCCTGCGTTTTCCCTCCTCGAGTTCTCGGTCACGGCTCGGATACGGCTCTCTCGTTCTCTCTCTCTCTCTCTCGGTGCCGTTCTCGGCTCTCGTTTTCGCTCGTTTCGGATTGCGAAGCGTCTCGATTGGCGTCCAGCACAGAAGTGAAGACTCCGGTGTCGTCTCCGGCGTCTTCCGTCGAGTGGGGAGGCTTCGTGCCTCCTAATTGGCTGCGAGGGGTCACGTGCACCCCTCGAATCGATCGACGATCTCTGGATCGAAGGGAACTCCATGTTCCTTTCGAATTCGTATCGAGGGCAATTCCCGTAACCTGCGGGAAATCGTCCCTCGATTTGTGGTTCTCGGCCGGGGCCTGGATGACTCCCTGGAATGATCCCCGGCCGGTATCGATGCTCGATTCAGCGTCGTAGATGACCATCGTGGTCCCTCTTCGCTGATGACGTCATTCCTCAGTCGCTTCGGTTACGGAGCTCCCACGTGCTCGAAACGGTAATTCGTATCGGTAGCGACGGATGTCGCGACGTGTCTCATAATCGCCGAACTTCGCCCCTTCGAACGATCGCTCTTATCGATCTCGCGATTCTTAATCTAAACCTATTCCTTAATAGATGTCGCAATATAAATGATTTGATTAATAATATACATGATTCGATTTCGCTCTTACACCGCGGATCAACTTAACCTAAGAGTTTGTTGACTTCCGTGTTGGACGATAATTCGATCGATCCATGCTGATCGATCGATACGTAAATGTATTTATTAATCACGCGTCGCGAACGAGGAAAGAAAACGGTTTTTCGGAGTCCAGGACTTTTGTGACAGAGAATCCGTATTCTCTATCACAGCATTAAAAATAATTCAGATTCAACTCTACATAGACGTCTGTCCGTCGTCAAAGAAAGTAGTAGTAGTAAAATAACAAAAGAACTGACAAGGAAGGTACCTGAGGTGTCTCACCGATTTTAATGAAATTTTAGTATGTTATAGTTCGTGAAAAAATATTCGACACGTATTTTTTCGTTTCTGCGGTAAAAGACTTTTAAGGGGTGAAAATCACCCTCAAAGTTGACCCCAAAAAACGTTTTTTTGATATATCTCGGTCCCTAATTCTGCAACGGGACAAAATGGAAAATATTCCTTGCGAAAAACGCTAGTTGATGGATGTTTTTTTGACCATAGGGGTTGCGACCCCTATTTTTTATTTTGGAAAAACGATTTTTTTCATTGATATATTTACTGTAAAACATCAATTTTAGTCTTAAAAAATTAGAAAAAATGTTTTTGTAAATTAAATGAAATAATTAAGTTGATATATTTCGGGATTTTGGGAAAAAGCACCCCTACATTCTTTAACTACCCTGTAACACGGATATCCAATTATAATAATGAAAAGCATATTTGTCCCATGAAATATACTCTCCATGCGAGTTGAATATTATTTTTTATCAACTACAAGAGTGCAATGACATTTTCGAGCAAAAAAGAATTTTGGGGTGACAAATTTCAACCCCCAAATAACTTTCTCCAGATATATCTCGGTCCCTAATGAATATTTTGCAATGGGACAGAATGGAAAATATTCCTTGCGAAAAACGTCAGTTGATTGATGTTTTTTCACCATAGGGGTTGCAACCCCTATTTTTTATTTCGGAAAAACGTTATATCATTGATATATTCACTGTAAAAAAGTCAATTTTAGCCTTAAAAAATTAGACAAAAATGTTTTTGTAAATTAAGTGAAATAATTAAGTTGAAATATTTCAGGATTTTGCACAAAACCGTCCCTACAAATCGTCCACTACCTTTTAAAGCGAATATTCATTTGTGACAATAACAGCGTATTCCTCCCATTAAACCTACTCTCCCTGTGAGCTAAATATTATTTTCTATCAAATACGATAGTGCAATGATATTTTTGAACAAAACAGAATTATGGGGTGACAAATTACCACCCCCTAGTAACTTTTTTTTATATATCCCCGCTCCTGATGAATATTTTGAGGTGGTACCTAATGTAAAAAATTTATCGTGGAATGCACGTAACCTCGGTTTTTTTTCTATAAACTGAAGCACACAGAAACTTATGAGGTTTGTAGAGTACGGTGTAGTGGTAGGATTATCACTTATGTGTTTGTATAATTTACACTGTTGGATTTATTTGTAAGGTAGGTGACTAATTAAGTGCACAATTTTCAATTAATGTTATTGTTATGTCCGGAAAATATCCAGACATCACGGTATTGAAACGGTAGATTTCTCTCCTAACTCAAGGGAAATATGTTACGCATGTGGAATGAATAGATATTAAGAACTCTTGAAAGGTCGTAAAATTCAAACTCAAACAAAGATATCTGACCCAAACTTGTACTTTGCTACAGAAAAACAAACCCTTATAGAAATACAAGGGCGCACTTAAAATCCGAAACCTTTTTTTTTTTGGAGTTACTTCAAAATGTCCAGATCTACAAATTTTACGACTTTTCTTGGAAAATGCATAAATTAAAAATCCCTTCCATAGGGACCCAAAACTCCCACCAAAGAATTTTTGTAAACTCCCACAAGAAATTTTGTAACGAATAGGAAATTAAGAAAACCCTCTACTCTCCGAAAATTTACCCATGGGAACTATGAAGAAAATCTTCGACACTGCATCCAAAAGCTTTAAAAAGCTTGGGACTTGGAGGAACCACACATTCTAGTTCCGGTACCCATCCCGAATACTTCAGAAAATCAAATATCATCTCGCAACTATAAAAATACGTGCTGTGTTCCGTTTATTCAGTGAAAAAAAAGAAAACATTTAGTTATATACAGGGTGTCCCAAAAGTATGGAAACCCATGAATAAATTTGGAAGTATTGATTTTTTTGAAAAATGATAAATACAAATGTTTTAGGATTTTTCCCTGGCTATTCAATGGTGACTTTGGATTTGACCTTGACCTTGACCTTTAAGGTTTTTTCGAGGTCAACCTTTTTTTCAAATGGGAACCCCCTTTTTTTATTGCGGATTTGGAAAGAGCATAAAATTTTACGTTCAAATATGTCCATGAACATGACCTTTACAATGACCCTCGGGGTCATTTCAAGGTCAAAATTATTTTTGCAGCGTAAACACTTGATAACTTCGAAGGAACTCGTTATTTAAAAAAAATGGTGAACACAAAAGTTGTAGGATTTTTCCCTGGCTATTAAATGGTGACCTTGGATTTGACCTTGACCTTGACCTTCAAGGTTTTTTCGAGGTCAACCTTTTTTTTCAAATGGGAACCCCCTTTTTTTATTGCGGATTTGGAAAGAGCATAAAATTTTACGTTCAAATATGTCCATGAACATGACCTTTACAATGACCCTCGGGGTCATTTCAAGGTCAAAATTATTTTTGCAGCGGGAGAAAGATTCCGGCCAGTTAAGGCAAGGAGAAAGATCCCGGCCAGTTAAGGCAAGGACCGATGAAGGTATGGCTCACAATCTGTGCTCAAAATGTTCTCCACTACAATCTTGGCAGATTCCTAAACGTACATAAAAATTTTCAATGGCACTTCTTATAATTTCTGGTGATATATCGGTGCAAACATTGATAATTCTTTGCCTCAGATCTGCCAGATCTTGTGGACTAGTTACATAAATTTTATTTTTTATGTATCCCCAAAGGAAAAAGTCCATTGGAGTTAGATCAGGAGATCTGGCTGGCCACTCGATTGTTCCTCTCCTACCTATCCAACGATTGCTAAATTCTTCATTTAGATAGTCCCGAACAATCCTCGTAAAATGAGCTGGGGCACCATCTTGCTGAAACCAAACCTCATCGTATTCATCACCAGCTATTTCCTTTACTGATGGTACTATTTCCTCCTGCAATAATTGCAAGTATTTAGGTCCATCCAAATTCCCGTCTATAAAAAATGGTCCAATTATTCGGTCTCTAAAAATACCTGCCCAAACATTCAACTTTTGCGGGTATTGCGTGTGATTTTCGCGCAGCCAATGAGGATTTTCATTGCTCCAGTACCTGCAATTATGACGATTCACATCTCCATTGAGTTGAAATGTAGATTCGTCAGAAAATACAATGAGAGACTGGAAATTTGGATTCTGTGCAATCCTTTCCATCATTTTCTCACAAAATTCAAGACGATGGTCGCTATCATCGTCACTCATCTCATGATGAAGATGTATTTTGTAGGGGTGAAATGTAGCAAGCTTTAAATTTCTTAAAATCGACATCTTACTCATTTGAAGCTCTTGAGAGGCTTTTCTAACAGACAAGTGCGGGTTTTCGACAAATGATTGGGCCACTTCCATTTGACGCTCTTCTGAAGTTTCTATTTTTGGCCTTCCACATTTTGGACGGTCCTTATTAGACCCACTTTCTTCAAACCGCCTGACTGTTTTAGAGATCGAGGACTTGCTAATGCCTACTAGGCCAACTCGAAACGTTGCATTAAACAATCGCACTACTTCGTCATACGGTCTAAGTCTATCACCCCAACCTCGCATCATTAATAGAGAAACTCTCTCTCTTTCTGTTAAAGTTGCCATGACAAAAGATAAAAGAATAATAGAGAAAATAGCAATAGCTGAAAAAAACCAACTATCCTGAAAAGGACTGTTAGACGGTCAAATCAAAGACGAAATTGGCACCAAAGTCAATAAACTCAACTAAGTATTCTGAAAAGGACTGTTAGAGAGTCGAATTGAAATGTCTATTAAAAAGAATCCGCAGGACAAACTAGAACATCAACTAACTATCCTGAAAAGGACTGTTAGGGATTCAAAGTCAGTGAAATTAACAGTATTTTGATAATCAAGAAAAGAAATACTAAAGAACAGTAAACTCGCTAGATCAATGAACTCAACTAATTATTAATATTATGAAAACAAGACACAGTTCAAAGGTGGCGCTGCAATTTTTTAAAATCCAACCAATTTACGCAAAATTCGGTACGAGGTAACTAAGCTTACTCGTGGTCATTGATGGTTGCCAATAGTCATTGGAGGTAACAGTGGTCGACTTAGGTTACAAATGATCATTGATGGTTGCCAATATTCATTTGAGGTAACAGTGGTCAACGAAGCTTACGAGTGGTATGAGGGGGTTTTGGCGGTCGCTGATTACAATTCTGAACTCGGTTTATTAAAATTTCGAGTTTAAGATAGCGGATCCAAGATGGACCAAATTTTTGCTTTCTCCAGATTTTCACTTTCAAAGATTTTCCAAATTCAGCATAAAAGGGTTTTTTCCGTCGCTGTATTCATTTCTTGAACAAAGAAATGACTATGTTTGCACTAATATTACACCTGATATCATTAGGAACGACATTAAGATTTTTTCTTTGGCCGGGATCTTTCTACCGCTGCAAAAACAACTTTGACCTTGAAATGACCCCGAGGGTCATTGTAAAGGTCATGTTCATGGACATATTTGAACGTAAAATTTTATGCTCTTTCCAAATCCGCAATAAAAAAAGGGGGTTCCCATTTGAAAGAAAGGTTGACCTCGAAAAAACCTTGAAGGTCAAGGTCAAGGTCAAATCCAAGGTCACCATTTAATAGCCAAGGAAAAATCCTACAACTTTTGTGTTCACCATTTTTTTTAAATAACGAGTTCCTTCGAAGTTATCAAGTGTTTACGCTGCAAAAATAATTTTGACCTTGAAATGACCCCGAGGGTCATTGTAAAGGTCATGTTCATGGACATATGTTACGTCGTCGAAGTATTAATTGTCGATTTGGACAATTAACCCTCAAGGATGTATAAATTACCTTTTTAAAGATAACACGATGAATTCGAGTATCTTTGGGAAAGGAAAACTCTCAATGATCAGGGAAAAGAATGGGGTTATAATTTAGCAACACAAACAAACATAGCCATTTTAAGAATTGAATATATTTTCGACTAAATTACAACTGGTTATTTTAAGTTTAGCCTCTCTAAACAGAAAATATTTAGTTTTATGTGGAAATCTAGGGTGTGAAAATCTAACCTTATTGGTTCCAGGGCCCCGCAATAGAATTTGGAGGCCAGGAGGGATGTTGGGAGAATCTGGGAGGTTAATTTCGAAAAACTCAGGGAGAACGGGATCAAGGTCCCAATCTTTAGGGTCTAGTTGAATTTCAGGGGTGGGGGGGCGAGATGGTTTCAGGATTAAGGGAGGATGTTGAAAGGGGATTTGGGGTTGTTGGAGAGGAGGAGGAGGGGAAGGGACGAGGATTCGGATGTCCTCGTCCACAATAATTTCTTGAGGAGCGGGAGGGATAACTAAATTCTCTTGGGGGGAGATTAGAATCGTTGTCTTGTTTGCTCCTTCTTTGAACGAATTTCCCACCGTAATGGGACGAATATTTTTATTATCGAGGATGATGTTGTTGGTAGTGATGGCTGGATCCGGTGGGGGAAGAATCCCTTTTGCCCTCCTCCGTTTCTCTCTTTTTAACCAGCTCTTGTTTCGCTGGTGAGCTAATTCTTTTTGGGATTTGATTTTTACCACTATAAAACAAAGGAAACTGTTTTAGATACACTGTGACGGACTTTCCGTCGCAAATCCTCGCTCGTCCCTCCGTTCGGCCTGATCGGCTCCTCCCTTCCTGGAGTCCCTTAAGGGGAGTCCAGGGATGCGAAATCGAGAGATGGGCGCCAGCCGAGGGGGTGGCCCTCGACGATGGAGATCCGATCAGCCCGCGGCGTAGACGAGGGGGCACGGCTAGCGGTCGGGAGCAGAGTCCCAGAAGGGGGTTCTGCCTCCGTGCCCTGGGGAAAAACAAAAAGGGAAAAGAAAAGGGCTAAAACGGAGGCTCACGCGGTAACTGGTTTTTAATTTAATTTATTAAATTAAAAAGAACAACAAAAACAAGAAAAAAAAACGTCGCCTCGGTAGGCGGTAGCAAGAGAGAGAAGAAAAAAAAAGAAACCGAAAAGAAAATCTCTCACAAAACCAAAGCGTCGCCTCGGTAGGCGGAAAACAAAAGAATGTGGCCTCAAAATGGCCCGCAGCCGAAAGGGCCTGGGACTCACAACAAAAAGAGAAGAGAAAAGAAAGAGAAAGAAAAGAATCGCGGTAAGGAAGCACGGAACTGGTAGGCGATAAGGGAAAGCTATCTCTCAAGTTCGGGGAGCTAGGTAGGAAGAAACAACAACCAAGACGGGAGAAAGAAGGTGAGGGAGCATACAAGATGTGTCCGTGACGCCCGGACAATGGAGTCGATGACCAACCTCGTCGGATGCTTCCTCCTCGAACTCCGGTCTCCTTCCCGGCTCCTCCGCGTCTCCAAAGCCTCGACTCCAAGAAACAAAACTCCCACAAGATATTCGGTAGTGTCACGATAGGGTCTGTTTTGGATGGTGGTCCAAAGATCTCTGGCTTCTTCGCCGGCGGCGGTCCTCGATTCCCCCCACCCAGGGCCCTTTCGCAATTCCTAGCGTGGATAGTGCTGCCGCCCTGGGTGGTGGATCTTGATCGATGGCTTCTGGCTGGCGGAGTGGCGTCTTGTGATTGGTTGAGGATGGCGTTCTTGTCCAGTCTTCTGGTCTCAGCGGTATCGGAGTCCTTCTTCCTCCGGAGCGTCACGGTGATAGGTAGACGGTAGGAATGCGTGAGGTAAGGGAAATGGGGATTGGGTATTGTGCTTCCTCCGTCCTACTCTGTAACAATCTAAAATATCTTTAATATTTTTGTCCCAGCCCGTTCGGGGAGATCTCTGGACACTATATCCGTTCAGAACAGCGCGTATTGATAACGCGGCCAAATGGCCACGTTACAAACTCCCCCCCACTTAAAAGGGAGCGTACTCGCGACCTTCCAGTCCGTCACCAATCCCAATTGTCATGCAGCGTCACGGAACATGAGTTAAAAAGGGGGATGTGTTTTGGGGCTGGATGTAATGAACAGAGACAGTATCCTTATGGAAGATGATACGGAGGCTTTCTCCGTATTTTATTTATCACGAAGGTAAAAGGGAAAGTTACTAAATCGAAAACTACTGTTCGATTTATTACCTGAATACAGAAAAAGTTATTAATTTTAATAAATAAAGATAACGGTATCTTAAATTGACCTTAGATTTTAAAACGAGATGCGGAAAGGGAACGGTTAGGGAGTAGTGGGAAAGGGTTATTTGGCTCCTCTGCCCAGGCACCCTTCCGGGGGGGGTGGGGGTTCGCCCGTATAAAAATTTAAATTAACCGTAGCCCCCGGGAGGATTATCAGGCCCGGGAACTGAGCGTTCTGGGGCAGCCCCAGCTGCTCCGCGACGGTAGCTAGGAAAGCGGTAACGGTAGTGTTCGGGTTTTGTATCGGTAAGGGTGAATCGGTAGGGGGCGTTATTGGTGAAGACGGGGGTTGGAAGGGTTCGACAACGTTAGGGGGAAGTAATTGGTTCCTGGGGGCTGTTGGGGAAGGCACTTCTGTGATGGGACCCCGGGGGTTGATGCCCAACAACGGTAGGGGGGGATTCGCGGGATTAGTATGGGCGTGACCCCTCTTCTCGAAGGGCCAACACCTTTCCCGGGTCTCCCTCCATTTTGACGTGCATTTGAAGCACTTTTTGGCTGTGACCCCCGGAGTTCCGCACATATAACAAAAGGTTCTGCGGGGCAAAGGGCATTCGCTGTAGCGATGGTTCCCCACCCCGCAGTTCCAGCAGCTTCGGTCTGCGGTCTTCCGTCCGGAACGAGAGGTAGTGGGTGGAGCGGTAGGGGGAAGCCCGGTGGGCGATATTGCCTCTGTCTGGGTGCCAGCGTCTTCGTCGCTGGTCTCTTCGGTGGCTGGGGTGGCGACCAGCTCTCCTCCGTACACCCTGGTCTCGGGATCGCTGGGAGTCCCCGTGGACTCGAGGGAGGCGATGATCTCCCTCACCACGCCGATGTAGCGGCCTCCGCGCCAGTTTCCTCGGCCCCCTTTCAGGGTCCGTCGGTATTCCTCTGCTATACTCCACTGGCCTCGGCCTTGTGTTGGTGGAGTAGGCTCCCGGGCGTCCGCGGGTGCCCTCGACAGTCCCCGCCCTCTCCCTCGGCCTACTGCTCGACCCTCGTTAATACTTAAAAAACGGTCTGGAGGGTTATTAGGCGGTAACGGTAGGGCTGTGTGGGGGTACAGGGAGACGGTAGGGAGTGGGGGTGATGGCTCTAGGTACTCTACTCGCGATAAATCTTGACTGCCTAGTAAATTTCCGGTAATTTCTAAGGGATCCCCCCAGGGGCCTCTGGTTTGTGCAGAGGGGGAGTACGTATCTGAGGTCGTTACCTCCGGAGGATGAATAATTCCCTCCTGGGGGTTGGTGGGGGCCCGCGGTGCCCTAATGGACGGTCCCCAAATCGCGGACCCGGTGGCAGTGGTGGTAACCACGGTCGAGGTGGTAATCGTTCCCGTCGACACCACTGTCACCGTACTCGCTAGCGACATTCCGGTATTTGCGATAGTAGTAGTCGAGAAGGGTACGGTACTGGAATGGGATGTTGGAGGAACGGAAACGGTGTTCCGATCTCCCAAGGTGGAGGAGAGGGGGGCGGTTGACGGCCTGTCCGATCCGGCCCGAAGGGTTGACGGTGAACCCCCTCCCCTCTCGTCAACCTTCTTGTCCCACGGGACGACTCCGTTCCCGAGCCAAGTCCGGAGCCGGAAGCGGACAATCCTGTCCTGGAGCACCTCCATCGGTCCCTCGACATTTAATTTGTCCGCGTCCAGCACGAGGACCAGCTGCAACGGAGTCCTCTCGGCGGCAAAACGACGAGCCGCCCTCTCCCAGCCCATGGCCTCCTCACCATATTCCTCGGTGATGTAATTTCCCCCGGTGGCCATGGTGAGGAAGGAACGTTCCTTCGGGGTAAAATGGGAAAATAAAGAAATCGGCTCGCGGAAAAGAGAGAAAGAGAAAAAAAAAATTTCGTAACAGTCGGTAATTGGTTCAAAATTCCCAGACCGACTATGAAAAAGAAGAAGAAAAGGAAAAAAAAACAAAAACGAGAAAAGAAAACAACAAGAAAGAGAAGAAGAAAAGGAAAAAAAATCTTCTCTTTTTTTTTTTCAAAAAAAAAAAAATTTTTTTTTTCCGTTCCCGCTGTGAGGAGAAAAAAAAAATTCCAAAAGGAATTAATTTATTGATTTTCCTCTAAGGAAGTACTCGGTACGGTCGGTGAGAATTTTGAATCCAAGAAGGGGTTCCCGCGGTAGCTATTCTTAATATTAGGCCTAGCACTCGACCACCGTGCGTGACGTCACTGCTGACGTATCGACCGCGATCGCGGGAGCTACTAGGCCTTCGCTCTATGCTAGAACGCGGAAATAACGGTATACCGGTAGGAGAATACCGGTAAAGGGAAATGAAATAAAATGTAACAAAAGGGAAATTTTTCTTCCCCTTTTTGGTCGCGATAGGGGTAGATCCAATCGGGAAAACCTGAAAAGGGGGGAAATACACAGGAATAACCCGGTATTTCGGGTGAATGCCGGAGAACACTGACAGGTAGTACTACTCTTCGATAGAGCGTACTACTATGTACTACTCGACACCACAATTCAAAATGGCGGGCTCAATGCCGTTACTAAATTGCCATGTGCTCTCCGGGGTTCACATGCACGGACTTTCCGACGAAAATCCGTTACCCCGAAATCCAAAATGAACAAAAAAACAATGTTGATGAAAATTCTCAATAGATAAAGATATTGTTCTAGCTACTCGGTATGGGGGTATGAGGGTTAAATTATAGGGATTGGGGAAATTTAAACTTGTAGTCTCGAAGCTAAACGCGGCACGGAAAATTTTCAGGGACAGTGGCCCCACGTTGGGCGCCAAAATTTGTGACGGAGTTACAAATTGAGCACAACGTGGCCCAAATCAAAATTCAAATTCTAACGGTAATAAATTCTACAAGGGCGAGCCCCACGTTGGGCGCCAAAATTTGTGACGAAGTTACAAATTGAGCACAACGTGGCCCAAATCAAAATTCAAATTCTAATTTGAGAATTGAAGCACGAACGGTACGAAAAGGAAAAAAATTCAGGGATGGGCCCCACGTTGGGCGCCAAAATTTGTGACGGAGTTACAAATTGAGCACAACGTGGCCCAAATCGAAATTCGAATTCTAACGGTAGAATCTACAGGGGCGAGCCCCACGTTGGGCGCCAAAATTTGTGACGGACTTTCCGTCGCAAATCCTCGCTCGTCCCTCCGTTCGGCCTGATCGGCTCCTCCCTTCCTGGAGTCCCTTAAGGGGAGTCCAGGGATGCGAAATCGAGAGATGGGCGCCAGCCGAGGGGGTGGCCCTCGACGATGGAGATCCGATCAGCCCGCGGCGTAGACGAGGGGGCACGGCTAGCGGTCGGGAGCAGAGTCCCAGAAGGGGGTTCTGCCTCCGTGCCCTGGGGAAAAACAAAAAGGGAAAAGAAAAGGGCTAAAACGGAGGCTCACGCGGTAACTGGTTTTTAATTTAATTTATTAAATTAAAAAGAACAACAAAAACAAGAAAAAAAAACGTCGCCTCGGTAGGCGGTAACAAGAGAGAGAAGAAAAAAAAAGAAACCGAAAAGAAAATCTCTCACAAAACCAAAGCGTCGCCTCGGTAGGCGGAAAACAAAAGAATGTGGCCTCAAAATGGCCCGCAGCCGAAAGGGCCTGGGACTCACAACAAAAAGAGAAGAGAAAAGAAAGAGAAAGAAAAGAATCGCGGTAAGGAAGCACGGAACTGGTAGGCGATAAGGGAAAGCTATCTCTCAAGTTCGGGGAGCTAGGTAGGAAGAAACAACAACCAAGACGGGAGAAAGAAGGTGAGGGAGCATACAAGATGTGTCCGTGACGCCCGGACAATGGAGTCGATGACCAACCTCGTCGGATGCTTCCTCCTCGAACTCCGGTCTCCTTCCCGGCTCCTCCGCGTCTCCAAAGCCTCGACTCCAAGAAACAAAACTCCCACAAGATATTCGGTAGTGTCACGATAGGGTCTGTTTTGGATGGTGGTCCAAAGATCTCTGGCTTCTTCGCCGGCGGCGGTCCTCGATTCCCCCCCACCCAGGGCCCTTTCGCAATTCCTAGCGTGGATAGTGCTGCCGCCCTGGGTGGTGGATCTTGATCGATGGCTTCTGGCTGGCGGAGTGGCGTCTTGTGATTGGTTGAGGATGGCGTTCTTGTCCAGTCTTCTGGTCTCAGCGGTATCGGAGTCCTTCTTCCTCCGGAGCGTCACGGTGATAGGTAGACGGTAGGAATGCGTGAGGTAAGGGAAATGGGGATTGGGTATTGTGCTTCCTCCGTCCTACTCTGTAACAATCTAAAATATCTTTAATATTTTTGTCCCAGCCCGTTCGGGGAGATCTCTGGACACTATATCCGTTCAGAACAGCGCGTATTGATAACGCGGCCAAATGGCCACGTTACAACACGAAAGGCTTATAAAATCTTATTAGGAAATTTCTTCGAATGAGAATACCACGGTTGTGGGATTAGAAAGATCTAGAATAAAATCAAGGATTCTCGAAATGAGAATACCAAGATTTTGAATTTGAAATGAATCAAGGATTCCCGAAATGAGAATACGAAGATTTTTGAATTGGAAATGAATTAGGAATAAAATCAAGGATTCCCGAAATGAGAATACCAAGATTTTGAATTGGAAAATGAATTAGAAATAAAATCAAGGATTCCCGAAATGAGAATACCAAGATTTTTGAATTGGAAATTGAATTAGAAATAAAATCAAGGATTCCCGAAATGAGAATACCAAGATTTTGAATTGGAAATGAATTAGGAATAAAATCAAGGATTCCCAAAATGAGAATACCAAGATTTTGAATTGGAAAAATGAATTAGAGATAAAATCAAGGATTCCCGGAATGAGAATACCAAGATTTTTGGAATTGGAAATGAATTAGGAATAAAATCAAGGATTCCCGAAATGAGAATACCAAGATTTTGAATTGGAAATTGAATTAGAAATAAAATCAAGGATTCCCGAAATGAGAATACCAAGATTTTGAATTGGAAAATGAATTAGAAATAAATCAAGGATTCCCGAAATGAGAATACCAAGATTTTGAATTGGAAGTGAATTAGGAATAAAATCAAGGATTCCCAAAATGAGAATACCAAGATTTTGAATTGGAAAATGAATTAGAGATAAAATCAAGGATTCTCGAAATGAGAATACCTAGATTTTTGAATTGGAAATGAATTAGGAATAAAATCAAGGATTCCCGAAATGAGAATACCAAGATTTTGAATTGGAAAATGAATTAGAAATAAATCAAGGATTCCCGAAACGAGAATACCAAGATTTTTGAATTGGAAATGAATTAGGAATAAAATCAAGGATTCCCGAAATGAGAATACCAAGATTTTATTTTTTTTTATTTGAATTGGAATTTTAAAAGAAAGGATATAGAAATGAAAATATCATCCCAAATAAAACAAATTATGAAAGGTTCTCACTTTTAATAAGATGAGTTGAACTCAATTAGTACTGGAGACTGGATCTGAATGTCCTGGTGCTCTCGGTGAGTGACAACCGTCAAAGATAATGGAATGACGGGGTCGATTCGATGATGGTAGGATCCCGTCTTCTTTGCTTCCTTTTGAAATTGGACACTTTGAGAGTTTTTTTTGTTTTTTAAGATTTGAAATTAAAACTGTAACTGAAACTGGAACTGGAACTGGAACTGGAAGTTCGTTGAATTGTCTCGAATTGTATCTCGACTCTGACTTCCTAGAGCTTTGCTGGCCCCTTTTAAAGCTTTTGTTGAGGTCTTGAGGATTTCCTTCGGTGTTCCTATTGGTTGATTTCCATGGTGTGGAGGGTTTTCTTATTTTTTTATTCGTTACAAATTCTTGTGGGTGTTTACAAAATTTAGTTTGGTGGGAGTTTTGAGTCCCTTTGGAAGGGATTTTTAATTTATATCTTTTCCGAGAAAAGCCGTAAAATTTTGTATAACGTCTGGACATTTTCAAGTAGCAAAAAAAAAGGTTTCAAATTTAAGGTATGCCCTTGTATTTCTATAAGAGTTTATTTTCTTAAGATAAGTGAAATTTTGGGTCCGATGTCTTTATTAGTGAGTCTGAATTTTATGGCTTTTCTAGTATGCAAGAGTCTCTTTCTAGTATGCATTTGCTCCACATGTGGACCATTCTTCCTTTGTATTAAAAGAGAAAATCTATCGGTTCCAACTGTGATGTCTGGATATTTTCCGGACATAACACCTCACCCCTTTTTGTTGGCAGATGAGGAGGTACGAGTCATGTGGCAACAAAAAAAAATTTGGAAGGAAGGATAATCCTTTTACAATGGTTTTATGCGCGTAGTATTTTATTTTATTGTTTTATTACTATTGGTCATTGCTTGTTTTCCTTGTTGTTGTTTGACAAATTTATTTTAAATGAAATTCCGGGTTTTAGAATTTGGATTTGCAAATGATATAACGTTTGTAGGTGATATTATCAGAATGTTTTCAGTATAATGTTACTTAACACTACCGCGTTATACAATGTAGATTAATAGTGATTTTATAGTCCTTAAAAGTATATAATAGCATTGAATTTGTATAATATAAAGTTTATATAATATAAGAGGAAATTATGTAATCTTAATGCTAAGTAGAATAATAATGGTGCCTAATATAAAATGCGCTATAATAAGGTAGATTGTATTAAGAAGTCTTAATCCTAGTTTGTGTATAAACTTTGATTATTCTTACGAAAACTTATTAATTAATTTTTATTTTTCTCTAAATATTTTTTCATATAGGCTGCGGAAACTGGAGCCTCCTTAGGAAGTAGGGGTGGCTGGTTGAATTGGGGACCTAGTTTTCGTTTCGGGATTTTTACCTTTTTCTTGTTGGGAAGGGGAGTCCAGGTAAATGGTTGATAGGATGAAGGTGGTTCCGCATCCCAATTCTCTTCTTCAGGATAAATTTTCTCATCAGGCTTGATCGAGTAATTTACTGTTGCACGTTTATGGGTTCTAATTTCATCTCCCTTAGTATAGTAAGTTTCTTCACAATATTTGCAAATTAAAGGTTTTAATATCCCTAAATCGCGTTGACATCTATCGCATCTCGTTCTAGTAATTTGTGCCGTTATACTATGTTTAATGAATTTTTGAGAATTTTTAACTGAGTCGCTAGAAGTCACCTTAAGGTGATAATGACAAGAGAAACACAGATGTTCGTTCGCTTCTGTAAGAACATAACCTTCAGCGATTTCGCAATGGTAGCAATCCTTCGGGTACAGGTCGTACCCTGGTTCGAACGGTCCAGGTCGGAAATTAATCTTACTCTCCATCTGCAGCAGATTAGTGAAGTGAATTGTTAGTCTTTTTGTTAGTTAGTAGATGTTTGATGATTATAGATAATTAGAATTATTGGAATATAGTTAAAGATGTAGAAGTATGTTTAAATACTTAGATATATAGATGGAATACGTATATATGTATTTCATTACATTAGGTTAGGTATTTAAAATGTATTGGTAGTTTTCCTAGTACCTAAGATATATTAGGGGTTTAAAAATGAGTTTATTGTCCCCAGCGTCGAACAACTTGAATTTCCTTTTCGAATGAGTTGCCTTCGTTTTCCAGGTATTCTTCAATGCAGTCTACACAATTTACTGCTTTTCTAATTGTTAAAATCCATTTGAAACAAATTGAACAAAGTGGAGCCATGTTTCTTTTCTTTGCTAAAACATGTACGTCCATTTCTATAAATTCTCTATGGCGCAATTGGAATAATTGATAAAAACAAGTTCTACAAATTCGATTTTGACTTGCTCTATGGTAAAATATTTTGCGTTGACCTGGAGTTTGAAAACATCTCAATTCGAAAAGTTTCCTGTATGCAGTTTGTGGATAACAGGCATCTAGAAACGAAGAAATTTGTATTATTATGGTTTAATTGAGAAACTGGGTGCAGGGGAAGATAATTCAGAATTCCCTATGTTCGGGTAGATTTTAGAAGTATCAGGTTCCTTTAAACGTTTTTCGTCTACAGGAACGTTTTCACTCGATACCTGTTGACAAGGTATTTCTTCGATGTTTGAATTTTGATTCGGTCCTTTACTTAAGTGCAATAATAATTGGGTAACCGAATCCCATATAGCCCCTAATAACTTAACTGACCATCCATGGAACAAGTAGCTGGAGTTCCTGTCTTCAAAAGAATGTGTGTTTTTGCGGTTAAATACATTGTTTCATTTCCCTTTATAACTGGTAGTTGATGATAGCAGTGGTCAGTATTTAAAATTCGAACTTCGACCGGAATACATTTGATGATATAAACCACTTCTCCTCCGGTTACAGCCATATATCCTGGTCCTTTCATTAATTGATAGGCGAATAGATCTGGAGTAAGTCCAATGGTATTTAGCGCAGTTTTTAACATCTGGCGTTCAGCTTCACATTGTTGAGTGATGACGTCATGGTACAATTGTGTCATTTGAGTACGTAGGTGCCTTTCTACATATACAAATTTTGAATTCATGTAAGTGAATATGTCCAAATTCGCTGCATCAACCTTTCCTTTGCGGATGAATACGTTGTTCATACTGGTTTCGAAAATCAATAATTTTGGATGTTCAGTTTGATGAATGGAGTGGCCACATACAGAGATTGTAGACTTTTTGGCTAATGTGAAGGTAATGTCTCCTTCTTCGAGAGAATATAAAATTTTGTCTCCTTCGTGTTCGCTGGTGATCTTATTCACGAATCCTTCGTATAAGACTCCATATCTGTTGAATTTACAGTTATCAAGAGGAATTGGATCCCAGAATGTGTCACCTCCTTCGATATCGACACAGGTTCCCTCATTAAATGGGCATTTTATTCCTGTCTTCAGGTGTAATCTATTGGAATCCATATCTACCGGTGTATAATAACTTCTAAGTGAGATTGACACAGTTGCTGCGACATAAACATTTGACCAACTGCCATAAGGATCGGTGTATGATGTTCCTTCACAAACTCCATCAGAATTTAGTGAACCAGCTAGGACTACAGGTCTTGAAGTACTTTGATTTACCTTTAGTCCCGAAATATCTGTGTTTCCCAGGATGTATCTTCCGTATAAATGCATTTTAATACAGTTATCCCGAGAGATTTCTTCCAAATACGAATATTTTCCATTCTTGACGTCTATCGAGTGTGAGAACATGCCACATCTTTTAATTACACGATCTATTTCTACTTTACATTGGATGACTTCAACATGGTCAAATTGTTTGATTTGAAACACTTGTACATAGGTCTTAGTTACATTAATATCCTTTCTTTCTATGTTACATTCTTCTATATCTAACAGTGAGAGTGTAGAGATGTTGGTTACTTTCGAACCACAATCATATCCTATGATGCTCCTAACGGGGTCTATTTTCAGCGCTGTCCATATTACGATCAGCTTCAGAAGTCGTAATATTTTCATTTTTGCTGAAAAGAAACGCAATTCATCCATTTTTGATTAATGTTCATTGGGTTCCTTTTTTAACTTAATCCTATTTGAATGGACAATTCTCGTCCCTTTTCCTATTTTAATCCTTACGTTTCCATTGCTGAATACTTCTACGATTTTATGAGGGCCTGTATAAAGGTCTCCAAGTTTTCCCTCTTTATTACCTTTTAGTAAATATACCTCATCGTCGAGTTTGAAAACCTGAGGATGGATCTTTTTGTCATAGTGTAATTTTGATCGTTTCTTGGCTTTAACTAAATTTTGGTTTGCTAATTCATGAAGAGCGTGTAATTGCGTAACTAAAGATTTTAGATATCCATCATAAGTTTTTAATTTTTCACCTTCAAGCATTGGTTCTGAGGATGGTAATCGAGCGATTTTTCCAAATACTAACTCGTAGGGAGTGTGTTTGGTTCCTTCATGAACAGAGGTATTGTAATTGAACATTGCTAAATCTAAAAGATCATCCCAATCTACATCCTTTTTAATAAATTGTTTTACATACTCAATTAATGGTAGATGGGATCTTTCCAGAGAGCCATTTGACTGTGGGTGGAAAGCAGTTGTTTGAAATTGTTTAATTTTGAATATTTTTGCCAAAGTTCTTAATAAATCACTCAGAAAATTACGACCTTGATCTGTCAAAACAGCTTTAGGTGATCCAAATATGCAAATAAATCTTTTTACAAAGGCTTCTGCTATATTAGCAGCCGTGGCATTAATTAAGGGGATAGCCAAACCATATTTGGTTAATTGGCACTGAATAGTTAATATGTATTCATTATCTTTCCTAGTTTTCGGTAATGGGCCGACAATGTCCATAGCTATTTTTTCAAAAGATGAGTCAGGGGTATCTGTTATTATCATTGGCTGTTTAGTTTTAACTCTAACCATTTTCTTTAATTGGCATTGTAAACATTTATGGATAAATTTTTGAATATCTACCTTCATATTTTCCCAATAATATGACTGCCTAATTCTATTAAAGGTTTTAGAAACTCCTCTATGACCTCCTACAGGTGTGCTGTGTAATTCTTCAATTATACTACCTCTTTGATCCTTTGGGGGAATCTTTACCTGACCAGTGCAAACTATGATTTTTACTACCTGACCTTTAAATATTTCTTGTAAAGTGAGGAGTATATTTTCCCAAGGAACATTACCTATCGTTTCATTTTGTGAAATGCTAATGGATTTTAAATTTTCTTCTTCGGCAAAATGTTTTAATAATCGAAATGATTTTTTTAAATTCTCAAGAACAAGGGTAGGTCCATCAAGACCATCTCCTATGGAGATTATTATAATAAATCTATTTCCATTTTTGGTTGATTTGATATCTCCTTCTTTAACGTTAAAAATCCTTGGGAGAGAATTTAAACGGCTAAGTTCAATCGCGCCTTTATCGGCAGGTTCATTATTATTTTTAACAAAACAAATGATGTGGTCTTTCCTAATTTTTAGAGGGTCTCTTGATTCAAGAATATTGGTTTTGATATTACTGATATCCGGAATAATTTGGATTTGTTCAGGTTCTGAATCTTCGTCACTTTCGATTTGATTTGAAAATGTTACGGTCTTTTTCCTAGTTTGTTTAAGGATTTCATCTTCAGAATCAGAACTATCATCGCGATCTGAATCTAAACGTTCGGGAATTTTGGTTTTCTTTTTCGGAGGTCTGCCTCGCTTTTTCTTTTGAATTGCAATTTCTGTAATTTTACTTTCCTCATTTGAATTGACGTTAGCTTTTGTTGGATTTTTAGAAGGTTTCGGTTTATTCATACTTCTAGTTACTACGTTACATTCCTCGTAAATTAAGGTTCTAGCAATATTTACTAATTCATCTTGGGTAAAACTTAAGGAGGGAGAAGATTCTACATTGTTTATTTCTTGAAAATCCTCTTGCAAATCATTCAATAATGGGCCTGACTCATTTTTATTCAATAATTCTAATTCGTTTTCTTTTCCTTCAATCACAGGGTTTCTTGAAAGGGCGTCGGCATTGACGTTAGTTTTTCCGGCTTTATATTGAATTTCATAGTCAAATTCGGCTAATCGGAGGCGCCACCGTAAAACTCGTGCGTTTGTTGTAGCGCTCTTTAGCCAGAGTAAGGGTTTATGATCGGTAATGAGTAGAAATTTACGACCGTATAGGTATGGCCTAAAATGTTCTACACAATACACGATCGCCAAAGCTTCCTTTTCATATGTATCGTATTTCTGTTCTGCTTCAGTCAGAACCTTCGAAACATATGCTATCGGAAGATCTTTATTTGGTTTTCCTTGTGAAAGTATTCCACCAATTGCATAACCAGATGCATCAGTAGTTAGTACAAAAGGTTTTTCAAAATCTGGAAATTGGAGCAATGGGGGGTTACAAAGTGCTTCTTTTAATGTATCAAATGCTTCTTCTTCTACCTCACCCCAGGAAAAAGCTACTTCATTTTTGAGTAGTCGAGTCAAAGGTTTACTAATTTTTGCAAAATCTGGTATGAATCTCCGATAATATCCAGCTAAACCTAAAAATTGTATATTTTTGATATTCTTAGGTCTGGGGAAATTCATTACCGCGTCTACTTTCTTAGGGTCGGGTCGTAAACCATCATCACCGATTACATGCCCTAAATATGTTACTTTAGTGGTCAAGAATTCACATTTATCAGGTTGCAACTGCAAATTTGCTTGACGTAATTTTTCAATTAGTTTTAAATATTTGATTCTATGTTCTTTTAAGTCTTTGGCATAAATTACTATATCATCTAAATATACAAATAATTCTGTCCCTTGTAGACCTGACAATACGATGTCCATCAACCTTTGAAAGGTAGCGGGAGCATTTTTCAACCCGAAGGGCATACGTTCAAACTCATAATGACCGTATGGGGTTGTAAAAGCTGTTTTGTGTTTGTCCCTTTTACTCATTTTAATTTGATGGAACCCTGAAGCTAAATCGAATACAGAGAAGTATTTTGCACCGCCTAATTGATCTAAAATTTCGGTGATGTTGGGCAAAGGATACGCGTCTCCAATAGTTTTATCATTAAGGGCCCTAAAGTCGAGCACCATTCTCCATCTCTTTTTACCCTGTGAATCTGCCTTCTTCGGTACGATCCAAACGGGAGTATTATAAGGAGAATTTGAGTTAGAAATTATTCCATTATCTAGTAGTTCCTTAACTTGACGATTTATTTCCTCTTTGTGAACTTGAGGAAAACGATACTGTCTCGTATTAATAGGTCTATCATCTGTAGTGTGAATTTCATGCTCTAAAACGGTTGTGGCTTCTAATTTATTTTCTGGTAAATGGAATCTATCGTAACTAAGTTCTATTAACTGTTCCACTTCTCTAAGTTCCTTTGGACTCAAATGCTCTAATCGTAATAATTCTTTAACCTTTGAGATTATATCATCGTTATTTTCTGAAACATGATAAATGTGTTCGCTTGTTCTATCGAATGGGACTTCGTTTGGAGACTTAATATCTTCAATTTCTAAAAGTTCCAAGGTTGGAATTTTGACACTAATTCCTACATCCCTTGAATTGACAATTTGGAAATATACTTTTCCTCCAAAATTGTTAACTAGGCAATTACCTGCAAAGATCCCTTCTCCTATACTTAATTGCGGTAAATAACCTTGTTGGACTTCCGTATTGAAAATTCTAGCAAAAACTATCGTCCTACTTCTTGGTGCAATATGCATACATTCCTGAGTTTCGAATGGGATAACTTCATCACCTATTTCCAATTGTCCTTTCAGATAATTTATATTGGCACCGGTTTTCTCGAAAAACTCAGTTCCAATAATTCCTGCTGGACCAATTGGAAAATCATTAGGTACCAGATTGAAAGGGGTTGAGTAACCCTTTATATTTAATAAAATTTCCCTTCGCGTTGGCACAATATTATTGGTTATTCCCTTTAAATGAATAATTTTATTTTTATTAACTGATAAATCTTTTGAAATTAAACCTTCCTTAATTACATTAGGGCCTGCTCCGGTATCTAACATCATTAAAACGCGATTTCGTAATTCCTCACATTCTATATGAACGGTAGGGGATTCCGATTTGTAAGATAAATGAATTTGCGCTACTCGGATATGTCGCTGTCTGAATTCTCGTCTTGATCGTTCTGTCCCGAATTTATCGCCATTATAGAGCGTGGATTTTGTTTGGGTCCCTGCTGTCCGCTCTCCACAGAGGGAATCGTCCCGTTTCCCGATTGCCTTTGAGCGTTATTATATTCACGTTTTCGACATTGATCTATTGTATGACCTTCATTTTTACAATAACGGCATGTTACAACGGGAGTGTTTTGATTTGAGTATGAATTTGGACGTGGATTTAAATTCGGAGGCGGGTTTTGATTTGACCGCGGACTTTGGTTAAAACGCGAATTCTGATTTGGATCTGAACGCGGATATGGATTCGAGAATCTATTATTGTTATCACCGTTATTTCTCGAGTAACACCTATCAGCTTCATGACCTCTTTTTTTACATAGTTGGCAGATGGGATTAATGACACGATAACATTTATCAGCCTCATGTCCGCGTTTTTTACAAATTTGACAAATAATTATGGTTTGACCGTCGTTTCTAGATGTGGAAGGAAAGTCTGTAGAATTTTGTTGTGTCTGAATGGTGTTAATCTTCGTTTCTCTAACCTTATCTTTCGGTTTTAATGATAATTTCCCCAATTTTCTAACTTCTGAAATCTGATCTAACTCTTTTTCTATCAGAATTGCCTTTTTAATGGCATCATCTAGGTTATTTTGATTACCTAATTCCTGACGAATTTCTGTCTTAATTCCGCGGCGGAAAACTTTTAACATTGATGCGTTTAGTGCGTTTACAAAATCGGCGTCTTCGTCTATATTATTTTCTGTAAGGTGTAAATCTTTCATTTCTTTGGCTATCATCCTGATCCGATTCGCGAAATCTATAACTAATTCATTTTCTTTTTGGAATGAAAGCATTAAATCTGCTTGTAGCTGTCCTACGCATTTTCCTGGCGCATATAGTCCTTTTAAAAACTTCACTAATTCGCGTACGGTGTTGAATTCGTGACCCTGGATGCTAGTTCTAGCGTCTTCTATAATTTTCCTACGAATGTATTTAACTAATTGTGGCTCTACTTCTCTTCTGGATAACATTTTGAGGGCTTCCTCGCATCCCTCGGCGAATTGCATGAATGGGATATTTTTCCCATTGAATTTTGGAACGCAATCGGCTGCATCCTTCACACTGACTAACTGGCTAGAAGGGTACATATGAGGCGCGGCTCCGGCTACTTGATTATCCATCATGATTTTGGGGATAACCCTTTTTTCTTGAAAAGTATCTTTGGATTTCGAAGTTGAAGGTAGACTATCACTAAAGTTTTCAAAACTTAATCTAGTCCTACTTTGGAAAGGGTCGTAATCTTTTGATTCTGATAATTTGATTAATTGATCTAAATCTTGTGCGGATTTGGTTGATTTAGGTTTACGACCTACCCGTTTCTTGGGAGGATTGGGACTTTTGAAGTCTTTCTTTTCAGTGTCTGATTCTGATTCAGAACTTTTATTTTGTCTATCTAGACTTTTACCCTTTGACCTAGTGAACATTACCCATAAAAATAAAATTCAAAAGGATGATAAATATAGAAAACATGTGTTTTAATTGGTTTTATATAAATATTCCTGAAAGAAAAGTTATTAAATACACAACATAGAAATAGAAGGAGAACCAGAGATAACAACCATCAACGCTTACCAACAACAACAACAACAACCTGAAAAATCTTTTTGGAATAAGGGAAACTTTTCTCTGATCAAGAGAGCTATCCCGGACGAGCCCCCAATTTGTTACGTCGTCGAAGTATTAATTGTCGATTTGGACAATTAACCCTCAAGGATGTATAAATTACCTTTTTAAAGATAACACGATGAATTCGAGTATCTTTGGGAAAGGAAAACTCTCAATGATCAGGGAAAAGAATGGGGTTATAATTTAGCAACACAAACAAACATAGCCATTTTAAGAATTGAATATATTTTCGACTAAATTACAACTGGTTATTTTAAGTTTAGCCTCTCTAAACAGAAAATATTTAGTTTTATGTGGAAATCTAGGGTGTGAAAATCTAACCTTATTGGTTCCAGGGCCCCGCAATAGAATTTGGAGGCCAGGAGGGATGTTGGGAGAATCTGGGAGGTTAATTTCGAAAAACTCAGGGAGAACGGGATCAAGGTCCCAATCTTTAGGGTCTAGTTGAATTTCAGGGGTGGGGGGGCGAGATGGTTTCAGGATTAAGGGAGGATGTTGAAAGGGGATTTGGGGTTGTTGGAGAGGAGGAGGAGGGGAAGGGACGAGGATTCGGATGTCCTCGTCCACAATAATTTCTTGAGGAGCGGGAGGGATAACTAAATTCTCTTGGGGGGAGATTAGAATCGTTGTCTTGTTTGCTCCTTCTTTGAACGAATTTCCCACCGTAATGGGACGAATATTTTTATTATCGAGGATGATGTTGTTGGTAGTGATGGCTGGATCCGGTGGGGGAAGAATCCCTTTTGCCCTCCTCCGTTTCTCTCTTTTTAACCAGCTCTTGTTTCGCTGGTGAGCTAATTCTTTTTGGGATTTGATTTTTACCACTATAAAACAGAGGAAACTGTTTTAGATAAACGAAAGGCTTATAAAATCTTATTAGGAAATTTCTTCGAATGAGAATACCACGGTTGTGGGATTAGAAAGATCTAGAATAAAATCAAGGATTCTCGAAATGAGAATACCAAGATTTTGAATTTGAAATGAATCAAGGATTCCCGAAATGAGAATACGAAGATTTTTGAATTGGAAATGAATTAGGAATAAAATCAAGGATTCCCGAAATGAGAATACCAAGATTTTGAATTGGAAAATGAATTAGAAATAAAATCAAGGATTCCCGAAATGAGAATACCAAGATTTTTGAATTGGAAATTGAATTAGAAATAAAATCAAGGATTCCCGAAATGAGAATACCAAGATTTTGAATTGGAAATGAATTAGGAATAAAATCAAGGATTCCCAAAATGAGAATACCAAGATTTTGAATTGGAAAAATGAATTAGAGATAAAATCAAGGATTCCCGGAATGAGAATACCAAGATTTTTGGAATTGGAAATGAATTAGGAATAAAATCAAGGATTCCCGAAATGAGAATACCAAGATTTTGAATTGGAAATTGAATTAGAAATAAAATCAAGGATTCCCGAAATGAGAATACCAAGATTTTGAATTGGAAAATGAATTAGAAATAAATCAAGGATTCCCGAAATGAGAATACCAAGATTTTGAATTGGAAGTGAATTAGGAATAAAATCAAGGATTCCCAAAATGAGAATACCAAGATTTTGAATTGGAAAATGAATTAGAGATAAAATCAAGGATTCTCGAAATGAGAATACCTAGATTTTTGAATTGGAAATGAATTAGGAATAAAATCAAGGATTCCCGAAATGAGAATACCAAGATTTTGAATTGGAAAATGAATTAGAAATAAATCAAGGATTCCCGAAACGAGAATACCAAGATTTTTGAATTGGAAATGAATTAGGAATAAAATCAAGGATTCCCGAAATGAGAATACCAAGATTTTATTTTTTTTTATTTGAATTGGAATTTTAAAAGAAAGGATATAGAAATGAAAATATCATCCCAAATAAAACAAATTATGAAAGGTTCTCACTTTTAATAAGATGAGTTGAACTCAATTAGTACTGGAGACTGGATCTGAATGTCCTGGTGCTCTCGGTGAGTGACAACCGTCAAAGATAATGGAATGACGGGGTCGATTCGATGATGGTAGGATCCCGTCTTCTTTGCTTCCTTTTGAAATTGGACACTTTGAGAGTTTTTTTTGTTTTTTAAGATTTGAAATTAAAACTGTAACTGAAACTGGAACTGGAACTGGAACTGGAAGTTCGTTGAATTGTCTCGAATTGTATCTCGACTCTGACTTCCTAGAGCTTTGCTGGCCCCTTTTAAAGCTTTTGTTGAGGTCTTGAGGATTTCCTTCGGTGTTCCTATTGGTTGATTTCCATGGTGTGGAGGGTTTTCTTATTTTTTTATTCGTTACAAATTCTTGTGGGTGTTTACAAAATTTAGTTTGGTGGGAGTTTTGAGTCCCTTTGGAAGGGATTTTTAATTTATATCTTTTCCGAGAAAAGCCGTAAAATTTTGTATAACGTCTGGACATTTTCAAGTAGCAAAAAAAAAGGTTTCAAATTTAAGGTATGCCCTTGTATTTCTATAAGAGTTTATTTTCTTAAGATAAGTGAAATTTTGGGTCCGATGTCTTTATTAGTGAGTCTGAATTTTATGGCTTTTCAAGAGTCTCTTTCTAGTATGCATTTGCTCCACATGTGGACCATTCTTCCTTTGTATTAAAAGAGAAAATCTATCGGTTCCAACTGTGATGTCTGGATATTTTCCGGACATAACACATATTTGAACGTAAAATTTTATGCTCTTTCCAAATCCGCAATAAAAAAAGGGGGTTCCCATTTGAAAAAAAAGGATTGACCTCAAAAAAACCTTAAAGGTCAAGGTCAAGGTCAAATCCAAGGTCACCATTGAATAGCCAGGGAAAAATCCTAAAACTTTTGTATTTATCATTTTTCAAAAAAATCAATACTTCCAAATTTATTCATGGGTTTCCATACTTTTGGGACACCCTGTATATATATTTATATATATACACACACATATATATATATACATACACCTCTGGTCCACCCTGTCAATTCGGAACCACCAGCATTTCGAAAACAACGTATCCAGTCCATCTTCCATCAAAGGACCAATCAACATCTTTGGAGCACCATTTTAAACGCCACAGACCGTTAGAAACTACAGTTCATCCCTCAGCGGAACCGATCTCTTTCTTGGAAAAGTAAGAAAGTCTTGTTTTATTTTGTATCATTTATTTGTTGTTGTTTCTTTCCTTTCAATTTATTCTAAATCTATTTCCACTTCCAAAAAAAATCGTGGTACTCTCATATCGGGAGTCCTCGATTTAATCAATTTAAATCTTTTTCCATTTCTTTAAAATCGTGGTACTCTCATATCGGGAGTCCTCGATTTAATATATTCCAAATCCATTTCTATTTCTTTAAAATCGTGGTACTCTCATATCGGGAGCCCTCGATTTAATTTATTCCAAATCCATTTCTATTTCTTTAAAATCGTGGTACTCTCATATCGGGAGTCCTAGATTTAATTTATTCCAAATCCATTTCTATTTCTTTAAAATCGTGGTACTCTCATATCGGGAGTCCTCGATTTAATTTATTCCCAATCCATTTCTATTTCTTTAAAATCGTGGTACTCTCATATCGGGAGCCCTCGATTTAATTTATTCCAAATCCATTTCTATTTCTTTAAAATCGTGGTACTCTCATATAGGGAGTCCTCGATTTAATTTATTCCAAATCCATTTTTATTTCTTTAAAATCGTGGTACTCTCATATCGGGAGTCCTCGATTTAATTTATTCCAAATCCATTTCTATTTCTTTAAAATCGTGGTACTCTCATATCGGGAGTCCTCGATTTAATATATTCCAAATCCACTTCTATTTCTTTGACATCGTGGTACTCTCATATCGGGAGTCCTCGATTTAATATATTCCAAATCCATTTCTATTTCTCTGACATCGTGGTACTCTCATATCGGGAGTCCTCGATTTAACATATTCCAAATCCATTTCTATTTCTTTGGCATCGTGGTACTCTCATATCGGGAGTCCTCGATTTAATCAATTTGAATCTATTCCCACTTCCTAAAAATCGTGGTACTCTCATATCAGGAGTCCTCGATTTAATCAATTCAAATCTTTTTCTATTTCTTTAAAATCATGGTACTCTCATTTCGGGAGTCCTAAATTTCACAATAAAAATCCTAATTTATCGAATCCTTTCTTTTTATTTTGGGGTTAACATTTTTGTGTGTTCCATTTAATAGTGCCGAAGGTCAAGACCGAAAAGGAATTGGCATACCAGCGCAACAAACGTTGGTTGCAACGAGAGCGGAAGAGGAGAGCGAAGGGGATTCCCCCTCAAGCTCCCACCGTCACCATCAGCACCGCTCGCCCCACCCTCAGCAATTCCAACCAAAATCTTCGACCACTCTCGCTCGTGAATTCATTTAAAGAAGGGACCAACAAAACCACCATTTTAATCTCCCCCAGAGAAAATCATATTCCCCCCCCCCCCCCCCCCCGCTCCCCAAGAAATCGTCGTGGATGATGACATCCGAATTTTAATTCCCCCTCCTCCTCCTCTTAACGTTCCCCAAAATCTTACCCAACATCCTCCCCTAATCCTCTCACCTTCGCGCCCACCTACCCCAGAGATCCGTTTGAACCCCGAAGATTCAGATCTCGATCCTATAATCCCCGATTTTTTCCAAATTGATCTCCCTGATTCCCCTACTATCCCTCCCGGGGTCCAAATTTTATTGCGGGGTCCCGGGACCAATAAGGTTAGATTTACCCACCCTAATTATCCTGGAAAATCCCGTTTCTTCACCTTTAGAGATTTAAAATTAAGAATAAAGGATTGTAATAGCGTTCAAAATAGTATATTTAATGTTTAAAATATCAATGTCATTTGTATATAAATTCGATACCCCATTCCTTCCCTGATCACCGAGAGTTTCCTTTCCCAAAGGTGCAGGAATCTTTCCTGTACCTTTAAAAAGGAGAGTTTTCCGTCCTTGAGGATTAATTGTCCAAATCGACAATTAATACTTCGACGACGTAACATTATTATCAAACTGTAAATATTAAATAACAGAACTAATATTGTTGTAAATTATATGTTCTACATTTTCCGTTTGAAATATATTGATCTATAAGGTTTTGACAAAATAGTAATCTTCATAGAAATGTTTCAAACATAATGTTTTTTTACATCATCTGCATTGTACAATAGCTGGAATCGCCCATTTTATTCATATTTAATTTTTAAGGTTTTGAATAATTTATTGAAAAATTTGAAAAAAAAATGTTTTCATACAGAAGTTGCAGAATCTAATGGGAAGTATAAAACCGGAAAATGTAGAACATATAATATACAACAAAATTAGTTCTGTTATTTCATATTTACAGTTTGACATCACTTAATTAATCACCTACCTTACAAATAAATTCAACAGTGTAAATTATACAAACATATAAGGGATTATCTTACCACTACACAGTATTCTACAAACCCCATAAGTTTCTGCGTGCTTTAGTTTATAGAAATAAAAACCGAGGTTACGTGCATTCCACAATACATTTTTTCCATTTGGTACCATCTCAAAATATTCAGTAGGAGCGAGGATATATAAGAAAAAGTTACTAGGGGGTGGAAATTTGTTACCCCACAATTCTGTTTTGTTCAAAAATATCGTTGCACTATCGTACTTGATAGAAAATAATATTTGGCTCACAGGGAGAGTATGTTTAATGGGAGAAATGCGCTGTTATTGTCACAAATGAATATTCGCTTTAAAAGGTAGTGCACGATTTGTAGGGACAATTTTGTGCAAAATCCCGAAATATGTCAACTCAATTATTTCAATTAATTTACAAAAACATTTTTTTCTAATTTTTTAAGGCTAAAATTGACTTTTTTACAGTCAATATATCAATGATATAACGTTTTTCCGAAATAAAAAATAGGGGTTGCAATCCCTATGGTCAAAAAAACATCAATCAACTAGCATTTTTCGCAAGGAACATTTGCCATTTTGTCCCGCCGCAAAATATTTATTAGGGGCCGAAATATATCAAAAAAACGTTTTTTGTGGTCAACTTTGAGGGTGGTGTTCACCCCTTAAAAGTCTTTTACCGCAGAAATGAAAAAATACGTGTCGAATATTTTTTCACGAACTATAACATACTAAAATTTCATCAAAATCGGTGAGGTACACCTCAGGTACCTTCCTTGTGGGATAAGGGTAACGTCAAAACATTGCTTCTGCTATTACCACTACCACAATACTACCCTATGGTGTGTTGTCCTTCGGCAACAGAGTAGTAGTAGTGGTAATAGGTAATACCAAAACATTGAAAATCTTACGTCTGTTATTGCTTGTACCACTACCACACTACTATGATTATGATGTGTTGTTGTTGGACAACAAAGTTGTAGAAGTAATAATAAAAAACACCTCTGGTGCAAAAAAGTCGAGACAAGTTCATGTATGAAAAGGGATCTCTCTACAAAAGTTGTGAAATCCGATAACATTAGACAAGCTCGTTTTTTCCATTATGTCAATACGAACTAATTACAAAACGGAAAGAATTTTTTCTGTTTACCTGATTAGAACCGGTATTGAACTTTGTCGGGCCCCGAACCCAAACGATAAGCAATAAATATCTTACAATTTCATTTATTTTTACCGCAGTATGAATTAGTAAAGATCAGATTACATAATAATAATATAAATAATTATATATCATACTCAAACATCTGAATTATTCGGGGCCCAACAAGTTCAATACCGGTTCTAATCAGGTAAACAGAAAAAATTCTTTCCGTTTTGTAATTAGTTCGTATTGACATAATGGAAGAAACGAGCTTGTCTAATGTTATCGGATTTCACATTTTTTGTAGAGAGATCCCTTTTCATACACGAACTTGTCTCGACTTTTTTGCACCAGAGATGTTTTTTAGGGGGATTTGTCTCCTTTTTGCAAATATTATTATTATTATCGGCTTTATATCTCGACACAATATAAAGGGTCTAGCCGGATAAGATATTCAAATCGGCCTTCGAGTCAATCGGGAAACGAATTGCACCATAATGTTCGGGGGAAAAAATGAGTAAGAACCCTACATTTTCAGTCCCCAAAACGCACTAGGGTCCCTATAAACTCCGGTCTAGTGATTTTAGGTTTTTCGACGATATCTCGATCAGCTTTCGAGCTAGAAAAGAAGTTTTTTTTCATTTTGTAGGGTTTTTTAAGCCCTACAAATTGTTGCTATCAAAAAAATTTTTGGCGCGAAATTCAAGTTTTTAGAGCCGTTCGAAAATTTTAAAATTCAATATATCGAAAACAACGACCGACTCATCGCTAGAAAAAATACATATGTATTTTCACTTCAAAAATTTCTCTGAATTTTTTCAGATTTTTCAAAGTGGTGGAACGTACTGAAAAAAAATAAAAACTACTAAGAACTCCAGTTTTTTGCTCCTAGCGCTTTCAGGTTGTTTTATGATAAAAACGATGGAACCATTAAATTCTGCGGGAAAAAAATACATCGAAAACATGCATCATACGTGTCAAAATAATGTTCGGTTGACCTTGAATATACATGGAATTTATAGAGACGCCATTGGCCATCTAGGGATTTTCATTGTTCGGTTAATTCGTTCAGGTGTAGCCAAGTTATCGCAATATCTTCAAACATGCGATACATGATTTCGACGTATCTTTTTCCGTAGAATCCGATTCAGCCATTATTTTTACCATTGGACATAACCTGAAAGCGCTAGAAGCAAAAAGTCACTGAAAAATTCAGTTTTTTACTCCTGGAGCCTCGAGATTATGTTCTACGATAAAACCAATGGTACCATCGAACTCTACGGAAAAAAATACATCGAGAACATGCATCACACGTCTCAAAATAATGTTTGGTTTACTTTGAATATACAAGGAATATGTCCCTATATAGGGATGCCGTCGGCCGTCTAGGGGTTTTCATTGTTCCGTAGAATCCGATACCGCTGTTATTTTTATCGTTAGGCGTAACGCCACAACGCTAGGAGCGAAAAACCTGTTTTTTCAGTGATTCTTGGCTTTTAGCGGATTTCTGTCCAGTCTATGTCCAGTAGGACTTCTCTGATAAACTCTTCGATGCTTCGATGCTTCGAAAGGTATTTTTTACTTCATTCTAGAACACCAGAATGCTCGAACTAGTTTTCCTGAATATTTTGTCTCCTAGCGAGATATAAATTTGATAAAACTTACTTTTTCAAACGATTGTTGATGAGTCCTGACGACGGTATTGATCACTACTGGCTATCAATTATTGTTAAAGAGTTTTTTTGTACTAATGGTACGTCAAGAGCAATTTTAACAAACTGGAACCATAGAAATGTGCATTTTATTAATTTCAATTGAATAATGGTCTTGAAGAATTTGTATAATAGCCGAATAATGAAAATCCCTAGACGGCCGACGGCGTCCCTATACAGGGACATATTCCTTGTATATTTAAGGTCAACCGAACATTATTTTGAGACGTGTGATGCATGTTCTCGATGTATTTTTTCCGTAGAATTCGATGGTACCATTGGTTTTATCGTAGAACATAACCTCGAGGCTCCAGGAGTAAAAAACTGAATTTTTCAGTGACATTTTGCTTCTAGCGCTTTGAGGTTATGTCCAATGGTAAAAATAATGGCAGAATCGGATTCTACTGAAAAAGATACGTCGAAATCATGTATCGCATGTTTGAAGATATTGCGATAACTAGGCTACACCTGAACGAATTAACCGAACAATGAAAATCCCTAGATGGCCAATGGCGTCTCTATATATTCCATGTATATTCAAGGTCAACCGAACATTATTTTGACACGTATGATGCATGTTTTCGATGTATTTTTTTCCCGCAGAATTTAATGGTTCCATCGTTTTTATCATAAAACAACCTGAAAGCGCTAGGAGCAAAAAACTGGAGTTCTTAGTAGTTTTTATTTTTTTTCAGTACGTTCCACCACTTTGAAAAATCTGAAAAAATTCAGAGAAATTTTTGAAGTGAAAATACATATGTATTTTTTCTAGCGATGAGTCGGTCGTTGTTTTCGATATATTGAATTTTAAAATTTTCGAACGGCTCTAAAAACTTGAATTTCGCGCCAAAAATTTTTTTGATAGCAACAATTTGTAGGGCTTAAAAAACCCTACAAAATGAAAAAAAACTTCTTTTCTAGCTCGAAAGCTGATCGAGATATCGTCGAAAAACCTAAAATCACTAGACCGGAGTTTATAGGGACCCTAGTGCGTTTTGGAGACTGAAAATCTAGGGTTCTTACTCATTTTTTCCCCCGAACATTATGGTGCAATTCGTTTCCCGATTGACTCGAAGGCCGATTTGACTATCTTATCCGGCTAGACCCTTTACAATAAAATTAAAGCTGTGTTCATAAAAATGCGCCTCAATTAATTTTTATATGCGCTTTAGTAAACGCGTCAAAATGAAATAAAATAATTGTTTGTAGAACTCTGGTTTTATTTTATAAAATTTAATTTTGGCGCGTTCAATAAAGTGTACTAAAATATAGACGGCCCTGAGCCTCACGTCTGTACGGGAGCGTCTGAATTGCTAAAGGCGTAGCAAACTGATGAGCCGTCACTGATGCGACAGAATTCGTGTTATTGTATATGTCGTGTATGTATACAGACAACTCATACTAATGACGGCGACAGAATCGTGTGAATGTATACGTAGGTTGAAGCTGTGTATATACACAACGTGCTTCGACTATTTTTCATCTGCCCGTACCTAGTTCGGTCGAGAAAAGATACACGTTAGCGCTCGCTCCCAATTCATACATGAACTTGTCTCGAGACACTACCGTGTCTCTTGATACAAAAGAAACAAAATGGCGAAATTCAAAACCAAATTGTATTTATACATCTATTACGACTACTACCGCTAGCATTATGATTATTATGATCATTATTATCATTATTATTAAACTACTACTATTACTATTATTTTATTAATTTGTTTTTTATCTTGATGATTACCATTATTATTATGGTTCTTGTTGTAATTATTATTTTAATCTCGATTTAATTCGATTAAAAAAAAAATCGTGAAAAGGCCGAGTAAGAGAGTCAAAACTGTCGCTAAACAATGGGTCATTCAGTAGCTTTTCGAAAAAGATGAATTTGTGTCAAATTTCAGCCCTATATCTCATCCTTGGGACCAGTAATGATCACAATTTTTATAAATTAAAAAAATTCGCAGAAAATTCTAAAAAAATTCTAGTGTATTCCTTTGACAATTCTAAGCTTTTTCTATACTTGTCAATTTTTTCTGAGAGTTAATAGTTTTTGAGTAAAAAAAGTCCAAATGGGCAGAAAAACTTACACGTATCGAATGCGGCAGATTTTTTAAATCAAAAAGTATCAACTTTCAGAAAAACTAAAAATTATTTAAAAAAGCTAAGAATTATCAAAGGAACACACTAGAATTTTTTTAGTACTTTCTGTGAATTTTTTTAAATTTATAAAAATTTTGTGTTAAAAAATTTGTTTTATTGTTTTGAAAAAATCTGATAAAATTCTAGTGTATTCCTTGACAAATTCCAAGCACTTTTTATTCTTAACATTTTTTCGAGATATTAATAGTTTATTAGTTAAAGCGTCCGACAGATATTAAGTGACATTTTTACTTTGGACGCCATTTTGGGTCACCCAGGTGAGGGAAAAACATTTGTCAATACACATTTTCAAAGTTCAGACATCGCGTCTCCCATGTACACTGGTTTCAAGATAATTCCATAACGGCAAGTTACCGGAAAATTCAATATAAAAAAAATTTTTAAATTTTTTCTACGTTTTTTACCTTTCAACTCCATTTTAGAGTACTCAAAAATTGTTTTTTAAAAGTTTCAATGACACCATCTGAAGAAAAACTATAAATTCCATGTTTTGCTCTTTTTTCAAACGAATTGTATCCGTACAGTAAGCTCAAAAGTAGTGTTCTGCAGAGTGGCCTTTCAGGCGTTAATGGATTAATTATATTGTTACTATTGAACTTTCTTTGGAAATACTACTTTTTAAAACTTTTTACCTATACTCCAAGCGTCGAACTAATCCTTTATTCAATGGAAATGGACATACCATAAAACCATTGTCTTCGGAATTTGCTAAAAAAATAATTGTTTACACAAATGAAACAAATTTTTCCATCTTGATTTTCTATCATAATTTGACGATTTTAGATTGCAATATGCATTCTCGTTTGAATTGTAATAAAGCATAGCTAATTTATGTTAAATTATTTCATTTGTTTCTGCAAGAGTCGTATGACATACATCGATACCACAGACTTGCGATTTGACGACATCATGTCCTACGACTCTTGAAAAGTGAATTTAGCCCAGACACGAACCTGAATTCACCTGCAATTAGAGTTTTCCGTCTTACGTTTAGAATACGTGACGCAGAAGTTTACGCTTCTCCCGAATGAAATTCTATGCCGTAAAAAAAAAATCTGTATTGTCGATTTTGTCCAAAAATCAACAAAAAATTGCAAAAATGAAATTTTTTGTATCGCCAAGCGTAGAGCGGCGCTATGTTGCGAGGAACATTGCAGGCGACGATTCAATATGGGGTCGCTCCACGCTTTACGATATAAGAAATTTAATTTTTGCAATTTTTTGTTGATTTATGGACAAAATCGACAATACAGATGTTGTTAACGGTACTGGCTTTCATTTGGGAGAAACGCTTGAGAACGTGGAGTCACACCATTCGGCGTGTTTTCAGCCTTAAAACAATGCTACTGTTTGTAGGAGCGAGAAACGTCTCATTTTTTAAAAATCAAGTGTACTATGACAGATTAAATGGTGCCTAATTGTCAGCTCTCTCTTTCTTACCAGCTGACAGTCATACGACAGATAGCTTGCCTATCTCCAACGTTCAGATAAAGGAAATGAGAGAAAAACTGTTGAGGCATGACATCTTGTTCAATAAATTTTTAGTCGGATCCACTGAATCTGTCGATAGTAAAACCTTTCTTAGTGAATTGTTTCTGGCTTATCAGACTACATTTAACACTCTTGTCGCGGGTATTTCTACTCTTGACCAAAAAATGTAACTATCGATACATTTGCCAAAAGTGTCATTAAAACTAACGCAGGGCTGATTCGCAACTGCGTTAATAGCGTTAAGGATTTTATTGACACCATACCGGAAGCTCTATCTAACTCGGTACAGGCGTCAAACGTCCCAATTGCTACCGCCTCTTTCTCTGATGTTCTTAAAACTTCTTAGGTCCACATACCCAAAGGCCCAACGGTTCGAAGGACTTCATAATAGCGCCCATACCAGCATCTAATGATACTCTTAATTCGGTCACAAAGGTCAGGGAAGCTCTTATCAAAACTGTGAAGCCTTGTGATGTTCGTTTAAAAGTTGAAAGACTGTCGAGAGCAGGAAAAAATAGCTTCCGAATCGAAACAAAAGCAGTGGATATACAGGGTGCGCCATCTCTAGGTACCATATGTTAAACGCTAAAACAATTGATATTAATAAATATTTCGAAGAATATTTTAGCTCATTCTATAGCTCACTTCATACCATTAGTCATCATGTATAACTTAACGCCAGCACAACGCACCGATATTGTCGAAATATATTTTAGAGAACAGTCCTCATTTATCAAAACTTTACGTGGTATGAGGCAGAAGTATGGACGAAATTTCAACGTTACGTGGAAGACTGTATCAAAAATTATTCAGAAGTTTCGTGCTAGTGGCAATGTTAGTGATCGTGCAAAATGTGTGAGACAGCGTCAAAGTCGCAGCAGGGAGAACATCGAGCTTCTTCGGGCCGATGTTGAGAGGGAACACAATTTGTCGTATCGCCGCCGTGCTCAACAACTTGGTTTGTCTGGAACAACATTGAGGCGTATTCTCAAGCACGATTTACATCTTTTCCCTTATAAAATCCAAATTACGCAACAGTTATTGCCAACTGACAAGCCAAAGCGTTTGAATTATGGAAATGAGATGCTTCGTTTGGCGGAAAACGAAAGTTCATTTTGGACGAAAATCATCATGAGCGATGAAGCTCATTTCACACTGAATGGACAAGTCAACAAACAGAATAGCCGTTACTGGGGTGTTGAAAACCCAAATGTAACGCATCAGAAGCCTCTCTACGACCAAAAAGTCACTGTTTGGTGTGGCGTCAGTGCCACAAAAGTTTACGGACCGTTCTTCTTCGAGGACGACAAAGGAGTCCCAGTAACCGTCAATGGAACACGTTATCGAAGCATGATTCAAGATTGGTTTTGGCCGCAAATCGCTGAAAATGGTTCAGAGCAGTTGTGGTTTCAACAAGACGGTGCGCCATGTCACACTGCACGAGAAACAATGACTCTCCTCAGAAGATTGTTCCCGAATCGTTTGATCTCGAAAAATGGCGATTACGATTGGCCACCGCGTTCGCCGGATTTGACACCTCCAGACTTTTTCCTGTGGGGATATTTAAAGTCAAAAGTGTATGTTGGCTCGCCAGGGACCCTCCAGGAGCTGAAAGATCCAATCCGCAAAGAAATATCGGAAATAATGCCCGAAACGCTGCAAAAAGTTATGGAAAATGCCCGAGAACGAGCATTTCTTTGTGTCGGTAACAAAGGCGACTATTTGGCCGACGTTGTGTTTAAAAAATGAATTTATTGTATTGGTATAAACCAAATAAAATAAATATAGCAAACCGAAGTCGATTTAATTACGCTTTCCCTATATATAAACATTTAACATATGGTACCTTGAGTTGGCGCACCCTGTAGAAAAATTTCGCATTCTTTTTTCTCTGGACCAAGCAGATCTGGTTCTCAGGGATGATTTTAAATACAATCCCAGGCTACTGGTCTTGGGTGTAACCTCGAATCTATCCAAAAAGGAAATCAGGGAAGATTTTATTGACTATAACTTAAATGGAACCAATAATCCTGACATCAAAATCATTTATGTCTTTCCGGCAAAACCAAATCGCACTACTACTGGTAGTTCTACTTCAGGTGACCATGAAAGGAAGGATCATAGCAATGTAGAGAGAACTCAAACTTGCTATAATTGCAAAATTTCCAAATTGTCTGATGTGTCCCATTCCGCGTTTGATGGAGAGAAGTGTCCTCTTCTTAAAAAAAGAATAACAGAAAAGGTTTAGAAAACTAATTATGAATAATGTCTTCGCCATCACTCGAAAATCTCCGTGTCTGTTACGTGAATTGTCAATCAATAACCGGTCACATTTTAAAATTCAGGCTTCGTTTTATGAGTTCAGGATTCCATGTCATCTGTATGTTTTAAACATGGCTTACTGATGCTATTAGCGATGACTTTGTTAGTCTAACGGGATATTGTCCGTTTTGCTGTGATAGAAACGGCAAAAAGGGGGGTGGTATAGGTTTTTATCTTCATAACTCCATCAAAGCCAAAATCTTGGCCGACTCTGAAGGATTATGCTGCGACAAACTTGAATATACAGGGTGTCCGGCATAAGGTGTCGATGCCGAAAGGTGGTGATAGGAGGTGAAAAATGGAGACGAAAAGTCCAATACCATTTTTAAAATTCGGATTAATTACCGAGTTATTAATCAAAACGTTCGACCAACTACTACACACTACAAGGTCTGTAATGTATTGTCGTTGGACAACAAAGTAGTATTAGTAGTAATAGTTATTAGTACACTTTGAAAAAAGAAATAATATATAAGAAATAAAATGACGAAAATCATAAACTTGAAATTCTTATTTGTATTATTTTTTCTATTCTTACCACTACCACTACCGCTATTATTATGATTATTTTTAATAATATTATGACTATCATTACCGTCACCGTCACCGTCACCGTCACCGTCACCGTCACCGTCACCGTCACCGTCACCATGATCATGATCATGATCATGATCATGATCCATCAACGTCATCGTCATCGTCATCGTCATCGTCATCGTCATCGTCATCGTCATCGTCATCGTCATCGTCATCATGATCATGATCATTATCATTATTATTGTCATTGTCATTGTCGTTGTCATTGTCATTGTCATTGTCGTTGTCATTGTCATTGTCATCGTCATCGCCATCATCATTATTATTATCATTATCATCATCATTAATATTATTAATACTATTATTATTTTGTTAATGATGATGATGATGATGATAATAATAATAATGATGATGATGGCGATGACGATGACAATGACAGTGACAATGTCAATGACAATGACATTAATAATGATTATGATACTGATGATAATAATAATAATAATAATGACGATGATGGTGATGACGCTGAAAATGACAATAATAATGATAATAATAATAATAATAATATTATTTTAAAAAATCATAATAATAGCGGTACTGGTAGTGGTAAAAATAAAAAAAAATAATACAAATAAGAATTTCAAGCTTTTGATTTTCGCCATTTTATTTCTTATGTATTATTTCTTTTTTCAAAGTGTAGTAATATCTACTACTACTACTACTACTACTACTTTGTTGTCCAACTATAATACATTACAGACCTTGTAGTGTGTAGTGGCAGAAATAAAAACAATAACAGATGCTAGAATTAGAATGTTTTGACTTCTTTTATTTTTATTTCTACTACTTATTATTGTTTGACGTCACGCCGGCAAGTAAGGCGGGGTCTAAAATTTTTGTACCGCCTCTTCGGCGTTCTGATTGGTCGAACGTTTTAATTAATAACTCGGTAATTAATCCGAATTTTGAAAAATGGTATTGGACTTTTCGTCTCCATTTTTCACCCCCTATCACCACCTTTCGGTATCGACACCTTATGCCGGACACCCTGTATAATAACAGAAATCTTCACATCAGATTCAAACAAACTTCTCCTCGCCACAGTTTACAGACCTCCTCGACTAGGATCTCCTCAAAAGGTCTAGAAGCAAGGGAAGTGGGGATTAGAGGGATAATCGTCAGATATGACGACTGCTATCGGAGAATTACGTGATATTGCACTATTTCCACCGTGAGAAAAAGAGCAGCATAATGAATCGAAAGTATGTGAAACACCAGGAAATTTATAGCAAAAATGCAGCCAGAATGTTTGAAAGTAAGGTGCAGGCGTACTGTAAATGATTTGCTTTACATATAAAGGATTTCTGGTAGCGATGTAGTAAGAAAAGAGCCATTAAAACACAAGTGATAATACACCAAGCTTCGACGATAGCCCAAATTAAGAAAGTCCGACTCATCATCGCTGCCTTACTTCATCTCACCGACGTGAAGAGTGTCAAGTATGACATGGATACTTGCAGCACCTGGAACATGTCGTTTAAGGACACGGCACTTTTTGAGTCCCTTACAAAACCACGACAATTCTCTATTGCCCACAAGGAACTTACCGAGGCAAAGCTGTCCATCCCTAGGATGAAGAACTTGCCACCGCTCAGTACGCTCGGATAAGTAGCGCGCATCATCATAAACATAATCACAAACTGAGATCTTTTAGATAACTTGATCCACATGACTTCGTTATACCTATATGAAAACAACATAGAAAATTTATTGAATCTCAGATGACACCGTAGAACGAAAAAATCAGTAGCTTTGCTTACAAGGAGATTAACAGGGTAATGGGTCACCGATTTTCTTCGAACTGTGCACACTTTTAGTAGCCTACTAGGACAATATAATGTGCAAATATTAAGGCGTACTTCTCAAGCGTTTTCGAGAAAATCGCAAGCACAGTTTGCGATTTTCGATGCGTCGCATATATTCCCTTGCGTTACGATCGTTAACACGCAGCGGCGGCGGCGGCCGAGTGGTTAGTGTTCTAGCTTCGTAACCGCTAGAACGCTGGATCGAATCCCCTTTAGTACCTTTTTTTCCATACATTATTTCATGTATCTCGTAATTAAAAGGAAATATAATGCGAAAATATATTTATTTGCATCATTTTTCATTATCACAAACATATTTAAAATTGTGGACGAATAAAGGACGAAACGCATTGATTTTCATTCAATATTCTTATTTATTAAATAAATAATAACAAAAGAATAAGAAACAACGAAACATAATTAAATTTTATAATTAATCGTAAAATGCATCTTGGGGATTGCAAACCGTAGGATGATACTTATCATATAGACAGGGGAAACATAAAGTGTTTTCAATTACATACGCACAAGTTTGCATGCGTTTGATAACATTTTTAATCTGCTTATAAAAATAAACGTCGCAGGGTTGGCATATTGGGTTACATTTAGGAGGTATCACTTTCACTGTACGACTAGCAAGATCTACGTCATCGCTTAAAATTTCATCATACAATGCAGGGTTTGTTTGACGCCACCAAGAAACTATAATTAATAAAAACTGTTTCATTAAATTGTCCACAGTTTTCTGTACTCTGGGCCCAAACTTTCCTGTGAGTTCTTGCAAGCACAGGAACACGTGCGGTACTAATTCCCCCGACAAGGAAAGTTTGGGCCCATAGTACAGAAAACTGTAGAAAATTTAAAGAAACAGTTTGTATTAATTATAGTTTCTTGGGAGAGTCAAACAAACCCTGCATTGTATGATGAAATTTTAAGCGATGATGTAGGTCTTCCTAGTTGTACAATGAAAGTGATACCTCCTAAATGTAACCCAATATGCCAACCCTGCAACGTTTATTTTTATAGGCATATTAAAAATATTATCACGCGCATGCAAACTTGTGCGTATTTAATTGAAAACACTTTATGTTTCCCCTGTGTATATGATAAGTATCATCCTACGGTTTGCAATCTCCAAGATGCATTTGACGATTAATTGTAAAATTTAATTGTGTTTCGTTGTTTCTTATTTTCGTGTTATTATTTATTTAATAAATAAGAATATTGAATGAAAATCAATGCGTTTCGTCCTTTATTCGTCCACAATTTTAACCCTTTGCGGACGACTGTCGGATATATCCGCCCCAGCCTTTTTACCGTTACGGACGAGTGTCGGACATATCTGCCCAACTCTCACGCTGCGGCTGGCGTACGCCTGTCGTCGTAAACGATAAAATACGCATGGGTATACTAGCCTAAGAAGTCAAGTTGCTTCTCAATGAAATTAAAGACTTTTGAACGATGAAGTCTTATCTTCCATACAATGTAAACTCACGATGCAAGACTATTTCTTTACTGCGCATTCCAATATCTGTCGTCCACAGCGACGCCCGCCCGTCGAGCGGCTCCGTCCGCAAAGGGTTAAATATGTTTGTGGTAATAAAAAATTATGCGAATATAGTAGTTTTCGATACAAGTGCGTAAAGCTGGTCTTTCGCGCATGGAGGGGGGAGTTGGCACCCGAGCGTAGCGAGGGCGCTAACCCCTCCATGCGTGTAAGACCAGCTTTACCTACTCGTATCGAAGTTTATTTTTTACAACTGAGTGTGTAAACGAGACTATCCAGTGCAAGAAAGGCAACGCAGATTCTCGACGAGTGTGAAGTTTGTTGCACGAGCCGAAGGCGAGGGTGAAGTTTCACAATCACACGAGTCGAGAATCTCATCCGGCTATGGTAAGGATGATGCGCAGTACCCAGTTCATGCAATGACTCGTTAACTTTGCGTACCAGTGCGAAAAGTAACTACTTTACGCACTGGTGGCTTACTTTACGCACTGGTGCGAAAAAGGGGTACTTTACACACGCAAGACTGGCATCTAAAGTCGAGTTTTACGCACTTAGTTGTAAAAAATATATTTTCGCATTATATTTCCTTTAAATTATGATATACATGAAATAATGTATGAAAAAAAGGTACGAAAGGGGACTCGATCCAGCGTTCTAGCGGTTACGAAGCTAGAACGTTAACCACTCGGTCGCCGCCGCCGCCGCTTGTTAACGATCGTAACGCAAGGGAATATACACCGCGTGACAAAAGTTTAAGGACACCCTATATTTCAGTGTTTCTGTACTTATATATAACTTTGCGTTAAAACTAACAGCTCCACGTTATTCAGCTTTCCTAGAAACCTCTATATGCTTACTCTTCATTTAAAAGTCGATTACTTAACGTTCCTACAGATAAAAGCACAGATCAATGCAAAATTATATATAAGTACGGAAACACTGAAATATAGGGTGTCCTTAAACTTTTGTCACGCAGTGTACGTGACGCATCGAAAATCGCAAACTGTGCTTGTCATTTTCTCGAAAACGCTTGAGTAGTACGTCTTAATATTTACACATTATATTGTCCAAGTGGACTACTAAAAGTGTGCAAAGTTTGAAGAAAGTCGGTGACCCATCACCCTGTTACTCTCCTTATTAGAGCAAAAACACTTACACGGCTTCCCTGACGTGCAGGCTACCATTGATCAGTCTTTCTCCATGCAAACAGTTGAAAAACAGATGAATTACTGCGGCATTTGCGAAAATTACGTATCGTATTGTTGTCATATAATTCCCTTCTGATACAACCACCTTAAATTAAAAAGTGAACAGAATAAGTGGTGGAGACAAATAATTCCAAATTCGGTTCATAATCTAAACACTTACTTGGAAAAGATTCACACTAATGGTAAGCATATTAGCCACGATTTGTAGAAGATAAGAGAAAGTGTGCGTTGCATTCAGGGTTTCGGAATACCTTGAATAGCAACGATTAAACTTTATAATTATTTTCACCGTTTTTGGTGGTACCTTTGAATTTTCTAAGAGAACCTTAGTAACGTCGAATTCATCTCCCGTAACAACTTTCGTGATTGATCACTAAGATTGTCTTTATCTTTTTTTACTATCAAGTACATATGCAAAACCTTTTATCAGACTACATAAAAGAGCGGCATCACTAGAAATTATGGTTAACAAAGTGTGTTAAAGACAAAAGTATCTATATGCATTAGCTCCGTAAATGACTACCACAACTCCACCGTCCTGTGAAGTGATAAGGATTGTAATGGTCGTGAAGGTATTTACTAAAGTACAGTGAAAAAACATATATCCAATGTTTTGAAATATTATAAAATTGATGTGAGTAATTCATATAATAATTATATTAACCGTCACTAAAGAACTAAGTACAATAAGAACTAAAAAAAAATTTCAAAACCATTTGTAAAAGATTTTTGGTAATTAATTTGCCTTCGTATGGGTTACTGTCGCCCTAACCCTCGAATAACAGATGTTCGAGCAGCAATGCGAATTTCGAATTTCGGATCACTGACAAATTCTAAAAGTTCAGATATACAGGATGATTCAGAATGTTCGCTACACATTTTACAGGCATATTCTTCGTGGCAAAATAAGAGACACATATTTTTGCATATTGTCCTTCTATAAGTAGTGTCCTAGATAATTAATGTTAACGTCGACCAATAATAGGACAGTTCTAAGTAAAAACCAAGAGGGTAGCAGATCGGGGAAAAAATGTTCCCGATTGTGGGCCAAATTCATTTCATACCTACATTATCTACAATGTAATACCATCGAACAGTTCGTTACACAACAAAAAATAGCTTATGTTTAAAATTTTGTTTTCGCTATAACTCCCTTCCAATTCATTCGTCGATATTGTAAAGACAATCTGAAAGAAAATTTCTATCGATATCTCAAAAGGTTTCTTCATTGTATGGACCTTACGGTAGCGACAAAGATCATGTACAGCGTACGATCTGAGAGAAAATATGTCCTCAAAGTGCATATTAAACTTTTTTTCCCTTTTTAAACAGCATTTCTTTTCAGAAGGTTGAAAATACACTGAAAGGTGCAATCTCACATTCTGAAATGACGGTGTTATGATTTTAGAGAGAATGAATTTTTTGAAGGGAATTTTTTTAATCGGCTATTGGGCACATTTGACTTCGAAAGTGAAATGTTTCTCGCTTTAGCAAGTAGCAGCATTTTTTCAGAAGGCTGAAAATACGCCAAAAGGTGTATCTTTCCCAAACGATTGTTCTTTGATTTTTGAAGGAACGGACTTTTTGAGGGAAATTAAGATCTGTTCAATGTTCATTTCGGGGTACTTTCTATTAAAAAATGAAACGTTTGTCGCAACTGCAAGTGACAGTATTTTTTAGAAGACTGAAAATGCACCGAGGGGTGTAATCCTATATTCCAAAACGACCGTTCTTGGACTTTTCAGGGATCGGATTTTTTAAAGGAACCTACATAAAGAAGATACATGGAAATGTACCCCCCCGAAATGTACATGGAATGGATCTCTGTTTGCCTTAAAAAGTCCCTTCCCTTAAAAATCGAAGAGCAATTGCTTGAGAACGTGGAGTACGTGGAGACCTTTCGGTGTATTTTCAGCTTTAATAAATGTTACTGTTGGTAGGAACGAAAAACATTCAATCTTTTAAAAATCAAGTGTACTATAATAGATTAAATGGTACCTAAGTTCTTTTAAAAAATTCGTTCCCTGAAAAGAGATCTATAGTGAACCCTGTCCGACCTTCTTACAAGAAAGGGTTTCCAACCCGACCTCACCGATTTCAATAATTTTTGGATATGTTGTAATACTCGAAAAAATAAGAGACACGTATTTTTTTATGTGCGGTCATCCACTTTAAAGGGGTGAAAACCGCCCTTAAAGTTTTATCCAAAAATCGTTTTTTTTATCATATCTAGGCTTCTAATTAATATTTTTTAATAAAACAAAGTGCAAAATATTTTTCATAAGAAGTCGAAGATATTAGGTGTGTTTATGACCCAAGATGTTGCAACCCTTATTTTATATTTGAAGAAAACTAGATTTTTTATGCACTTTTTCTTCATAAAAACCAGGGTATGAACTGAAAAAAAATAAAGAAAAGCATTTCCGTTTACTCTATTGAATATTTCAGTTGTCGTGTTTCAGGATTTTTTACGCAACCGCCCCCAAATACCGTAAACTACCCCTTAAAGTAATAGATCGCATATAAATCATGAAAAAAATTTGTTTCTCTAAAATTACTTATATTTAATAAGTTAGTAAAATATAATATTGTTTTAATGGTATTATATTAGAGTTACTTTTTCATAACTATTATAATAGCTGCTCATTATTATCATTATTATTATTTAGGGAATTGTAATATTTAAAAACATTTATCCACAACCAGTTATTGAGAAAGACATAGATAAGATATCAAAAATCTTGGAAGTAGTTGTAGGTTGTCCAGGGTATACTGAAAATGCGAGCAGCGATTCTGATGCGGGTTCACACTCTGAAAAAGAATGTGACCTGTCTACAGAAAATATTGAAAATGTATCATCAGATGGAAACACATTTGAAAATGTAGATGCTAATGAAGCACTTTCAAGCGATGGCAAAAATATGAAGAGAAGAAGAACTGAAGGCTATGTGTACGAGGCAAGAAAAAAGCATAGTAAGAAATTGCAAAGAAATTATACATATATTCTTCAAGAAATAGGGTAAAGGCGGTTTAGTTGGGTTAGTTGGATATTTGGGTCAATTCAAGCAATAAATAATATAATACCGTAAATTCTCTTATAAAATAACTTGAAGAATAACAAGAGGGTTGTTGGGGTCAGAAAGTAAGTTATTTTATAAACGAATTTAGCGAATTATATTACTTATTGCTGGACTTGACCCTAATAACCCGCTTTTACCCTATGAAATATGACATTAATTATTGTAATTTTTAATTAATTCAGTTTCTAGATGCCCCGTTCATGAGAAGATCATGGACTCAAATCGAAAGAAACACCGTCTTTTCTAGTTTTGGAGACATGTTGAAGCGTGGAGTGGTACCATCAGGTGACTAACTGGAAGCATGCATAAAAAATGCAACGTGCCTAAAAGGTCGGGCTGTTGCACAACTCTGAACATGGCTACATATCCAGATAAAAAAAGGAATACCTATAACTAAGGTTTAATGTGCAAGAATTCCGCTTTTTTCAATATTTGCAGTGTGTTTACAAAAAAGGTCACATTTGGTGCAAAAAGAACGAGACAAGTTGATTGTGAGAACTTTGTACCCCGTCTAGCCTAGGTAAGTATTAAAACCTAGTAACTTGATTGTAATCACAAGGTTTCAATACTTACCTACTCTAGGTAAAGTACGAATTTCATACAATGAACTTGTCTCCTTCTTTTTGCACCAAAAGTGCTTTTTTGGGATTAGTCTTTTTTAGATTGAAGTTATAGATTAAAGGATGATTGGAATATGTTTTACAGTAAAATATCTTAAAGTATGTAATAAAAAAAATTACTGCAACAATAATTTTAAAAAAGCAATATACGAAAATCAATTTTGAACATAGTCTTCAAAAAATATCATTTGAAGTTAAATCGTCCTCAAAGTAGCCACTCCTTAAACAATTAATCAATAAAAGTGAAAAAAACCGTCAGATTTGCAAATAACTGACTGTATATGGTATTAGAATTACGTCTAATGAAATTCATATTAAAAGATACATCGTACCTAACATGTTCTCATATTAGCCGACCAATCAATAGTGTATAGAAACTGGAATGTCTTCAAAACAGTCACTTTATAAACGAGGCTTTATAGTAGCCACTATATACTATTTTAATTATAAAATTGCTAATTGTAGTTGGTTTGAAAAATAAGTTGCGGCATATGGTACATACAATCCTTGGCAAAAGAATATGGATTGATTTATTATTGTCCCCAAAGTAGCTTTGGAGACAATAATAAATCAATCCATATTCTTTTTTTCTGGATTGCCAAGGATATATATATATATATAAATAAATATATGGGGCATTCCACGCCAAATCGGACGGTTCGTAAAATTTTGATTTTTGATTTCCTCCATTCTCTGATATTTTTTATTACCTACCGAAAAACCCTTCCTGGTAAATTTTGAGATTTTTTTGATTACCCGTTTAAAAGATATCAAATTTTCAAAAAATCGCTTTTTTTTAGTTTTTTGCTGATAACTTCTTCAATAATGGTCCAAATTTAAACTTTTTTTTTCCAAAATTTTTGTTTTTTCATGTGCTCTTTAGAAAAAAATATAATTAAATTGTTGAAGCATTTTTGGATGAGATTTTTGAGTTACAAATTTTAAATCTCATTTTCCAAAGTGATTGCATATTTTGATTTTCGTCAAAATTTTGTATAGCAAACTACTACTCATTCCACAACTTTTCAGGCCGGTCCGATCGTGGGACCTCCAAAGCTATTTTTTTTTTCGATTTTTGAAAAAACTTTTCTTTCTATTAATCATTATGAATATCAATTTCCGTTACTGTATAATATTTTTCTAATTATTTTTTAATAATTTTCACAATTTATAAGGGTAAAAAGGTTTTTAAAATCAATCAATAGTCGTTAAATCAATTTTTAATCAATAAAAAAAATATCTATTTATTTTCGGTAATTTTTTGAAAAATCTGATTGGGGTTGAATTTTCAATGTTACTTTTTGTTATAAAGTATTTGTTATAAATTTGCCAAATATTGCCGTAATATTTCACCTGAACAGAATTATTTAAATGCAACGGAAAAAATTAGATTTGAGATACAAAACAGCTAACAATAAGATAATTGCAGGAACGCACAAAATTCATTCAGTTCCAATGGATAGCGGAAATGTAAGAGTTAAACATTATTCTGGTTCAAATGATCCCCGCACATGTAAAATTTTCAAAAAATTACGAAAATAAATATTTTTGTTTTAT